>VMRN01000039.1:2839778-2938684 GCA_010277015.1 Poeciliopsis turrubarensis
TCTATCTATCTATCTATCTATCTATCTATCTATCTATCTATCTATCTCTAACTCTGTCTGTCTGTCTGTCTGTCAGGAAGCTGCTAATCTGGAAACTTCACAATAAAAACAATTATTTTGGCATGCATGTTACTGTGATCACACGTTGCAGTTTTCCCTAGTTTACCTTGAGGGACACAATGATGTCATTGCCAAAAACAGATAATTTAACAAAAGAAATATCTTTGGTCCAGTTTTAGGGAGGGGAAGATTTGTGAGAGATTCTATCTAGGTTCCAAATTAAAAATAATTTGTTGCATATTATAGGTGTGAAAAGAGAGATGTAAATTCAAAAGAGAAATATTCACATACTATGAAATTAAAAGACCACAAAACTTTTCAACACCAATTTGAAAGGATTATTTAATTTTAAGTTTTCAAGACGATTTAGAAATATTTCTTTAATATTTCCAAGTCTTAGCTTAACTTAGAGTAAACTGAATTTGAGTATTGATAACTGACTTTTCCTGGTGCCCAATATGCATCTGACTCATCATAAGAATTTCATATGCTTCACATGACCAACATTTATTGTTCAAATCTGCCTTTTTATGCACCTCATATTTTCAGCAGCAGTCCTTGTAAGGGGTAGCTGTTGTCAGTAAGCCTCTGTAGTGTGAAGTTTATTGAAAACAACCAGGGATTCTGAATATGTATTTAGTTTTTGAGGTAAGCCTTTTATAATCAAAAGAAAAATACCAATATTTTTTAATAAAATATAACAGCCAACTAGGGCTATAATCATGGTTCTGCTGAAGACAAGCATGGCCATATGATCATAATCATGTCCTGTTATAATAGCAGAAGAACAAGCTGCACCTGTGTCATTGGTAAATAACCCACTCCTGATTATTAGCATCTCTGCTAATTTGCAACTCTGTCCTAATTTATTCTGCTCTGGGCAGATTGCTTTGGTTATTACAGAAATGAGATGTCGATCAATGCAATATTATTATCACATCCAAAGAAGCAACCACACCCTTTCCAATTTAATAATTTTCTCTGCTTCCTGCATCTGACTATGTAGTTGTTATAAGCTTTGGTTCTTGTACTAGTATTCTCTAGTTGTACTTTATTTTTCTGGGTAAGGAACTATAGTCACAACTGAGGAGTAATATTATGCCTAAGAGGAATAGTACCCAGTTTATCCTTCAGTTTCTATAAATACATACTACTCAGAAAATGATGGGGAAAATGATGTTGGGATAAAACCATCTGGTGTTATAAGCTGGTGTTTATGATCTGCTTGGAATTTAAGAAAATCAATTTGGAAATTATTATAGTTCCCTTTTAGGTTGTTCATTCTCTTGTAATATAACAAATTGTATTTTGTTTTGTTTGGAAAGAGATTTACAAAGACTGCTTACCAACAAATGGCATACCAAAATATTGTACAGTTGGTAAAAAATGTATATACTACAAATGTTTTGACTATTTTACTTTTTTTTTTTACAAAGGCATCTCTAAGTAAAAGAGGTTTTAGCCTTGATTTAAAGAAACTCAGTGGTTTGTTGCATGTCGTATGTGTGAAAAGAGAGATGCAAATTCTCACGAGAAATGTTTACATACGATGAAACTAAAAGACCACAAAAACTTTTTTTTTTTAAATTACATACTGCACCTTAATGCAATCACTTACTATACTCACTGGTTTTGTAAAGAACTCCAGCTTTTGTTATTTAGGGGACCCAGGAGAAAAAAAAAAAAAAAAAAAATGCTTTTATGATATCTATAGTTGCAGCAAATTTTGAATGCATGATTTTTCCTTCAGGAAACCAACTCAAAGAACAGATGAGTTCTCTCATGAAGAGTTTATGGCTTTTATCGCTTGTCACTAGATGCAATTTTCATTAAACACTTTCAAGTTCAATTGGAATTTGTTTTGAAAGCAAAGACAAAACATATTTCTGTTTCTAATCACTGTATGCCATTAGTGCAGCCCGTAGCTTATGCTTCACGGATACCTGCTCATCAGTCATGATGCGCGCTATCAAAATTAAACATCTGGTGGTCCGCCCATCCAAGCTGGTTGCCAGATTTCTGAGGTTTCGCTTCATGTATCTTGCATCATGTGTACAACACAGACACACCTTACCAGCTGATCATTGCACTTATTTATTTGTTTTGTTAACCGTCTTTTTTATATTTGTCCATATGTTTTACAATACATGTTTACGTCTGTGCCATGTTGTTACATATAATGATCCAATTATTGCTGTGATTTGATTTTCTTTATTACTGCTTTGATACCAGCATTATTTCTCACTTTTTCTGTCAGTGTTAAAGAGGTATTAAAACCCCTTCATCAATAACTGTCTAATGGAAAATAGTAACTGTTGTAAAGGTTATGATGACATGGCAGAAGTTTAGAAAGTCGCAAATCTCTTTGCACTATTGCATTGTTTTAGATTTGGAGTTTGGGGGTTGCCATACTTCAAGCAGAAAAATAAAATGACACCAAGGATGGGTCCAAACTATGTCCGCCTGACCCACATTTACAGCCACAAATGTTACACAACTTTTTGACAAAGGACAACTAAGAATTTCTGATAAATATCAACAACAGGACATTTAAAGAGCCAATGTGGAAGTGTCCAAAGAGTCACTTGGTTGCAGGGTTGCATCATAAGATAATTTTATTTTAAAAAAAGATGAAAAGATTGAAATTTCTGTTTAAGCCTTGCAAGGGTGTTATGGCTCTGGTATTTATCCCATGTCAGCAAAGTAGGAGAAATTTGGCCGTTAAAGTTATGACAAAACATCCATTATAATAATACATCTTAAATCTTACTGAACATGAAACCCTGAAAAACTGAGATTTCTGGGTTGAAACAATAAAACTTTTTCCGTAAACATGTTTTGATAATGTGCCTCTTTATATTTCAAGCTTACAAAGTTGAACAAAGTGATTAATTGTGACTCCTCCTAGTGCTAGAGTTTTATTAAGCTGATAACATATTTTAACTATTGACAGCAGCAGTATTTGCACATATATGCTGTCATGTTTCATTTATGGCTGTTTATACACATAAAAATGTGGATTCATACACCTATTTACACTTCTGGAAGGCTACTCTTTTTGGAGATTTGAATTATTTCTATCTCACAGGTGATACTGTGTCATTCCGTCCATCTGGCAATCCTTCCATCTCCTGTCCAGCACCAATCGTCAACAATAAAAGCTTCCACATACTCAAGTGTACTTCACTTCGCGGAGGTGCATACATACTCAAAGCGATGAGGACTCAAAGCGAAAGACTAGCTCGTCAAAGTTGTCAGTATCCTATGCGAGGATTGTGGTAAATGAAGGAATTTCTCTAGATGCATGCAATTGGTACGCTCAACCATTAGGCTGAACCCCATCTCAAAATGTGATGCCTGCCACTTTTTCCCCACTTTCCTATCTTTTGGCATTCCATTCATTAAGTGGTTATAATACGCCACAGAGAAATTGAATACTTGGTCAAACATGATGCATCAAAATACTTCAAATTTGACAGTAGTGTACCTTTAAAAAAAAAGTTTGTGAAGGGATCTGTAAGCACAGAGTCTATCCATTAGTGTGAGGTTCTGTGCCCTTGGGAGGTCTTTCTTCTTTTTCCTTACCCTGGATTTACACTGCTTGCGTCCGTTCCTGATCACCATAATTTGTATCGCGAGCTTCTCTGCTGCAAACTGCTGAAGTCCTTCAAGAAGCATGCATGGGAAATGAGAGCTCACACAACAAGGCCAGTGATAAAAAGGATGAGTGGTGTCGTATAAAACACTGAAGTTCACAACTTCCCAAGTTAATAATCTATATATTTATTGCCTTCTCACTTTGTCTTCCTTGACTAGTATAACTTCAGCAAGAGAACTTGACTAATAGGTTTCAAAATTTTGGTCAGATGCAGCAGGAAAGCTACAGACTCTTGAATTGAGGGAGTTTATTAATATTAGGTGGTTGATGAAATATACATTATATATACACATAACTTGGTATAGTACAAATGCAATTGCAGAAGACTTTTTTTTTTACTAAAAATAAAAATGAGGCAAATATGAATTTTATTTTTGATGGGGAAATAAGACAATGCACATAAATGCACTGAGAACCTTATTTCCATAAGGCACATTAAAGGCTATAGGGCAAAATCAGATTTCTCACTTTTAAATTGCTGCGGACACAATAGCAATTTCATGGTTGTTCAAGCTGAGACGGCGTGAGAGATCTCTCAGGCTGGTCGACCTTTATCTCAGCAAACATCACAATCCCTATACAAAAAAGCAGAAAATGAGCTATTGATTTTCCTTTTTTCTTCCCCACCCACCTCCCACTCAGCCCCCTCACTTTCTTATCTCCCTACGGTATTGTCATTCTTTTGTCTAAATGAAGGTCAGCATTGGTTTCCTTGACACTGGCAAAGAGATTGACTAGAAATATAGCAATCTATGTTTTTGAAAGACAAGAGTTTGGCAAAAGGTTGTTTTTTGTCATAGGGGATTAATAGAATCTTTTTTTTCTCCAAGTGCCACTGCTTTCAGTTTGCAAAATCTACAGACGCTGTCTGAGCAATATGAGTTCCAGATAGAGGGAAAAGACATAAACACACTTAATAAAAAATTTCATTAATAAAGTAGATTAAAATGGTAAAGGTTTCTATAACCCTTTGGGTATGTCTCAGACCTAATCAAATTATGCTCAGCAGAAGGTTTGAAATATTAGACAAACATACTGCCTTTCTGAAGAAGGTTTCATGTTTGTAATCAATGACATTACCCAGACAAAAACTCCCTCCATTTTGTTAGACGTCAGTGTAAGAGACATAAAAAAAAGGTTTTCAAAATGTTTCCCCAAAATGGCAATGCTTGCTACAGTATTAGGAGTTGCGACTCTAAGGTCTGATCTAATATTAGGAGTATGCAATGCTAAAAATGCACCAAGGTCCTGAGGGAGCAGTTCTTTTAAAACTTTAAAATCAAATGTGACATTTCAGAAAACTGTAGAACCAAGTCAGCAGAGGATAAACAGAAAGAAAAGAAGAAAAACATCTATTTCTGAGAAAATAGCATTTTTTTTTTTTTTTTTGTAAATATGAAGAAACCACCCTGTACTGTAAATAGTAGTTTTTATAGAAACTTTGTTTTCCAATTCATCTTGATTACAGAGTAAGTTGAGCCAGCAGGGCATTTACTTTTGGTGGTGATGCACAGCGGATTAACATACTATCTTTTAATGACTGCTCATACCACCATTGTGGATTTGGGCCAATAAGTTGGCTAAAGCATGGCTAGCTAAGCTAATACTTCCTGTTGGAGTTTTGTTATTAAACAAATATGGACAAGCTGAACATGTTTCTCATAAACTGAAGTGTAGCTGTTACAATGTGTCTCTACAGCAATTTCTGTGCCGTGGCCAGAGCTGATCCCACTTGCACTGGAGTTGGAATGCAAAATATCAGAAGCTATCATCACCACCTTTAAAGAAGACAGATACAGTAAAATGGAGACACTCTTTAACTTGGACTGTAAATACTATGAGAAAAAAAAAAAAAAGAAGAGTTCTTCACTTGACACCCTGTCATGCAAACTTTGCCGATGGATTCTTTCGCAGCACGAAGAGAGTGGAAGGGCATGAGAATAATTGGGCCTCTTGAAGCTAACTGGTGTGCAGTCCGTTCTCTGGAGATGACAACTACCAGAAAGACACCAATGAAGACACTCCAGGACAACAATGGGAGGCACTCAGGTCTAGAGGTCTCATCTTGGGGTATCATAACAGTTATTGCTTTTAGAGCACATGATACATAGCACTAAAAACTGTTTTGTGAAATGTATTCAAGACTTGCAGCGTAATATAATGTATTTTATAGCCCTTATTGTCCTAATTATTTAGCTGAACTGGCTGCCATATCCTGGTACTGCCTCATGAATTCATGGTCGATGTGGAGCTGTAGCTCCCAAATGTACTAAAGTTTAGATATTATGCCTGAGTCCAAATTGATTTAAAAAAATCTCTTATTCTACATTATTTACAACATAGTATCCCATTCTGAAGCTGCAGAAGCTTGGACCATGGGCAGTTCTGGAAAGTTCTTAATTTCACAATTTTACTGCAATGAAACTTTTAGTTTTTGCATAATTGAGATATAAGATTATTTAACATCTAGATCAGAGGTCTGCAACCTGGAGCTCCAGAGCTCAAAGTTTTCTGTGCAACTCCTCCCTCAGCTTCCCTTCTAAATTTGGTACAGAATGACCACATGGTGAGGAAACGGGTATTTATATATTAGTGCAGCACTTGTTAATGTAATCACTTGCAATCTACAATCTACTTTCAGATTGTAGACTGCAATCTTCAATCTGGAAGTATGTTGTTTGTCTCTTTTACAAAGCGACGTTGGCTGACAAAATCAGACGCTGTGATGAGAATGGGATAAGACTGCATTTAAAAAAAACAGGATGGAAATACTGTTTGCTGTTTCTCTTGAAATCTAGAATCATCTAATTTGCTTTCTTCATGTTCAAGAAGAATGGAAGATACTGTTATGTTTTAAAGGGGGCTGTTATGTATTTTCCAGGCACATTCAGGTAACTATTTAACCTTCAATTGTCATAAATAGGGTGTCTATGTCCAAATTAACTTAACTTTATTGGTAGGTCACTTTCTTTGTCATCTTAATATCTCTGAAATGCAATGTAAGCCATTCTAAACATTAAACCAAAGGGGAGCACAATGGAACAAAAATGGGTCCAAGAATTGATCCCTGAGGGTCACCGCAAGAGAATTAGTTTTGAAATATAAAATATCAGTCATTCTGACTGTAAATGTTGCAATACTGTGTGTTTAATCCCAGGAAGCAATGAGGTAAATATATATTTACCTGGAGTTAGTTTCCAGTCACTGCACTTTGAGATCAAAAACCTTTCACCTGTTAAAAGCTTTTATTCTTATTTAGTATTCTTTCTTAATTTTGATATTTAAGTAGGAAAAACAATACAAGCATATGGTTTTCACCTAACATGGCAACTAATCTATTGACTGTTTCATTTGACTAAAATCATTTTGTTGTCCTTGAGTTGACAAGCAAAGACTCCTGCTGTGCTGTTGAACTGGGCCCATCAACATGATCAAAAGCTTCCTTAAATCTACAATGACATGAATGCATTTGACTTATCATCTCTCTCATCTCACTTCATCACATTCCCATGGATAGCATCTTTTCTTAAATGAAAGCAAATGTTCAGGTAAGAATCCATTTTCTCCTTTTTCGACAATTCTTAATTGTTTGAGGTTTACTGGCCAGGTCATTTCCCCTGCTTGCTTGGACAGCTGCTACAGTGAAAACCCCATCCTTCTAAACTGGATAAGGACTTCTTCTGTGCAGCTTCCTGTCAAATATTCTTTTGCTTTTGAGGCGCGCTTGTGACCTCATGCACAGCATTTACTGAGGCCATATGAATAATTTATCCTTTGAATTTATCCCAACCCTGACATTTCGATGTTTGATGCCCAGAGGCTTTGGCTTTAACAATATAGATAGCCCTCCTTTCCTCTGTTCACCATCAGATAAAGTTTGAAAGCAAGGCTACTGCACTCAATATCAAAACCACAGGTATCTGAGAGACTTTATGTTCCACACTCTGGATTTTTCTTTTCTATTAACTGGACTTGTAGTACCTCCACCTCCACAATTGGATTGGATGCAGGTTACAGATATTTCAGGTGAAAATACTTTTTTTTTTTGACAAAAAGGAGATAACATAGAAACTTAATAATGGCTCTTGGGACAGTAGAAAACTCCACCAGAAGTAGAATATTATCAAGAAATACAAATACAGAAAAAAGTAAGTCATTTAGACATACTGGAAACACACAATATCAGCTCTAAAATAGCTATGTTTTTGTGTCCAGTTAGAAGTTCGTCAAAATAAATTACCCATCTATTACCACAAATTAAACATGTAACTTATGTTTTTGTTAATGACATTTTAGCCGGAGATGAAGCTAGAAAGCGTTTACTTTTCAAGTTGAATTCTGTAAATAAATTAAAGTTTTGATGTTATTCTGCGAGTTATTGCAAGTGTATTACAAGTGCATCAAGAGTCACCACTAATCATTGAAAAATAAAGTACATAAATAGATTAATTTAAAATATGTAATTGAAAACTGGTTTGGTTTTAATTGCTGGGCTGGCAGTTTAGCTCCTTTCTCAGCTCATTCCTATTAAAAAATGCTGAAGGTTGCTTTGGCTGACCACACAAAAAGAAATGATTCACTTCTTTTATGGCAGCTGATATAAGAGTAAGTGAATTTGTGGCAAACATTTTTTTTTTTTTTTCATTTATTAGTCAATGAGCCATCTATGACCCTAGATCTTATATTTATGAGCCTACCACACAGCCTTGGGCTAAGATTCTTTATTAGACTGAGTGTATGTATTCAAATCTGCTAAACATCTCAGTTTCTTTCAGAGGCATGTGCTCAGGGAGCTCGCTCAGGTCTGCCTGCTTGTCGATATACACACACAGGTAGTTGTAGGTCTGGAGAATTTCCAGCTCCTCACACTGAATGATGACATGTGTCAGTAGCTTCTCGGTCTGTCGGAAATCCACCACAAGCACCTTGATCTTCCTGACATTTAGCTGCAGATGGTTCTCCTCACTCCTACTATAACAAAATCATCAAAGAAGCACTGGAGGGTGCAAGATGCAGAGCTGAACCTGAAGTCAAAAGTGCAACAAGTAAATCATGAAGCAAAGTGACCCTGGTGTGTTTCTGTGGGTAGTATTTGGTTTTCTTGCTGATCGATGCAGCAACATGCAGATCTAAAAAGCCAATTAAAGTGCAAGAGATATATTGTGAGTGGACTGCAGGTCATTCGTTTTGCACAACACATGATTGACTAAAATTTCAAATTTGAATATGGTATTATGAGTTTTGTTCTTTTTTAACTCTAACATTGTGGCCAAGATTCAGATAAAGTGGTATTGGGAAGCCAGAATAAATGTTTCTAACAGAAAGAAAACCAATTATGGGAATACCAGAATAGTAAAAATAAAACAAGCAAGACTAGAACATCTCAAAAAATGTAAATATTACATAAAAGTGCTTTTTTTTTTTTTTCCAGAAATTGAAATGTATTTATTTTTCATCTCAGAAATTGAAACATAGATTCATTATACCTAGAGTAAAATGTTTCATGCTTTTATTTATTTATTTACCATTTTAATGATTATGGCTTGGAGTTAACCCTCCCACGGTTTTAGAGAGCAGCAAATGTCACAGACGGACTGCAGGGAAGCAGGGGGATTGTCCAGTCAGACTATGAGTTTTCGAAACCGTAAAAGAAAGAGAAAAACATCCTGAAAATGGACTACACATACGGTAAAAAACTTATAGGGTCTAGATTACGCTACATTTCTTAAGATTGCGAGAAGGTTATAGAAAATTAAAATATCACATGAGACTAATCAAAAATAGATGTTTTTAAGGCTTCTGAAAAGTACTTGGTACTTGACGGGGGCCCCCTCTTGCCCGAAATATTGCGTCAGTGAACCGTGGCAAAGAGACGATCAGCCTTTGGGTCTGTGAAAGAGTAATGAAAGCCAATGGCACGACAGGTAGCCGCATACCCATCAACATGTCTTGTTGGTTCTGGTGTCTCTCAGATTCTTATTGAGTACTGCCCATAGGTCTTCTATGGGGGTTCAGCTCCGGGGGGTTTGCTGGGTAATCAAGAACAGGAACGCCACAGTCTTTGAACCAGTTTTTGGTACCGTTTGCAGTGTGGGCAGGTGCCAAATCCCACTGGAAAACAAAATCAGCACCTCTATGCAGATTGTCAGAAGCGGGAAACATGACATGTTCTAGCGCTTGTCGTTCTAGACCATGAAACGTCACACTGGACTTCAATCAACATGGATCTCCTCTCCACTCTTCGTCCAGATATACTGGGATCTTGAATTCCAGAACTTACTTTAATCTGAAAACTGAACTCTGGACTGTACTGGTGTATTTCTGAGAGTTTTAGGGGTGTTTTTGTTTGTTTGTTTTGTTTTTTTTCTTCTTACAAATGATTTGCCTTATACTATGCTGTCAGAATAAATTGATCATTTTAACAAATATGTAAAAGTTACTTGCTGTAGCTTTTCACAAAATTGATATAGTGGTTGAGGTGAATGCTATTTTATGTCAGTACTGTACTTTCTACTAGGTTAGTCTAACCATTAGCCTCTGTTATCAGGACAGACCAGTAGTTCATTATGTATCAATTCTAAATCAGAAAAACATTATTCAAAAACCTTTTCCTTTAAAATGAAAAATAATTTTCTAAATAATTGTGTGCATCTCTTTTCAGTATGTTAAACATTTTATCCTTTACTTTGAAGTTTAGAAACAGAATATTACTACATCTCGACATAATTTAGTCTCTTAAAGAGTTACATTGGAGAAATATACCATTTTGACACACCATCAATTCTTCAAGTTAATTGTAAGCAAAGGATTAAGTTCACCTAATGTATAAAATACTCACATAGACAACATGATATAAAATTATCTGCCAATGCCTACACTACAGATTATTTATTCAGTTGTTATAATTTACACTAATTACTTAATTTACAAATACCCATAATACTTGATTAACTGTGCATTTACCCTTTCAATGCGCCTGCTACAGGATGTTTATCTCTTTTCTGTTAACACTATTCAATGTTTGATGGAAAACATAATGCAGAAATATAGCTTTTTCCACAGTGTAAATTCATTCAGCCTTTTCAATTTGCTCAGAAAAATAAAATGTTACTGACCATTAAAGAATCAAGAACATTGAAAAGGGAAAAAAAAAAACTACAACATTATGTGCAACACCCTGAGCTGTTTATTTCTTTATGTATAAAGTTGACCTCGCTCAAAACTGAGAATACTTTTTTTTTTTTATGAATAAAGGAATTTTATTACGTAACTAGCTATTCTGCAGCTCAAACAAAGATTAACTGAGTGAATGGTGTCTTTTAAACTTACAGTTTCTTAAACTTTGGTGATACAATGGAAAAAGTTTCTTTAGCCTCAAGGATTTAACATGACTATTTATCGAGCAAACCACGACATGCTTGTAATATTTTTTTTCCTCATAGTTCAATCTCTAGTCAAAGCCCATATAAGTTTAGTTTTAAAAGACTTGAAGGGATTTCTTTTATTTCTCTACAAGGTACTTGATAAAAAAAAGACAGGTCTTAGAAACTGTCCAGGCATTTTCTGATATCTGACTTTTTTTTTTCTCTGCCCCCAAGGACATCTCCCCCTGCTGTCAGGACCTGTCAAGCAGGAGCATCTCAAAGTAAAGAGGTGAAAGGACACCAATTAGAAAGCCATTCACGGCTAAGAGAGCCAGTGGCACAGCTTGCCACAGGAAGTGGGATGTCTGACTTCCTGCATGGGGTCACAGCTGTTTGTGGGGAGGTTACTGCTACAAGCCAATACATGGTACAGTTTAGCGTCTGATGAGGCAGGACTCATTTGAATAGCAAGGAGCCATCTCAATGTCACCAATAAATTTACATGAACCAGGTTTTCTTCCAGGTGCGGCGGGGATCAGAGTAGGGGACTTTGCTAGAATTAAGGGAGCATGGTAAAGTCAAAAGAACGGGACCAGCTCTTTTCAGGTTGGCCAGCATTAATGCAAAGATTATTTAAGTGAATTAGAAACATTTGTACATCTTATTCACCGAAGCTGCAGACATAGTAGATATTAGATCTAGAGTTATTTAAGTCCAAAAAGTGACCTCGAAATTTTTGCCAATGCCCTTCATTTCATGTTGGCTATACTTAAACCTTTAGTATTTCTTTTTGTCCTTGTGTTAAAAAGGAATAAATTAACGTGTGTTTGCTGAAAAGAAAGAAAGGCATGAGGGACAAAATAACTCTAGAATATAACAACAATTTAAACATTGTTACTTTCAACTATTGCTTTGTTAGGTTAGAAAGTTTTGGTAGAAGAATCAATATCATCCAGTGGAAAAAATCCCTCAGTAACCGTCTGATCTAACTTGCCTTGTGTTGTCATTATTCACTAATGAGCAGGTCCAGCATTGTAAGTCTACGTGACTGAGAGAACAGCTCAGTGAAACAGTAAGCCTAATATTAGTCATAGCCCAAGATACATTTCTGATGACCTTGATCTTAAGTATTTATTTATTTATCTGTTATTGATATGGGGTGTAAGAACTTGTGTTGCTCTGAGATCTTGCTTCAGTATGTTTTGTTTATTTGCATAAGAGTGTAACCGGATGGTACTGTAAATTAGTTGGAGGCTGTCGATATGAAGTTGTAAATTCCTACCCATTTCAGGCTCTTGAATGCAACATGTCACTTCTGGTTAGCCGGGCTCATTAGCGTGTATAGGCACCGGGTGCGAACGCCAAGTTAAGTGTGTGTCGGGTCCATTGTTGTGCACGTTTGGCTGAACTGGTGCTCTGCTCTTCGGTCCAGGATCTGGATTATGGATAAGGTAAATGGATTTTTGATCTTACCTGTTGCTGGTCCTGTAAAATGTCAGCTCGTTTTTACGGTTGCTACTAAATTTCTCACGTGATTTCTAATTGCTGTTTAGGGAGTATTTCAGCAGTTCACTGCAGCATCTGAATGTATTCTGTGTGGGGATTAAGGTTCTAGTTTTTAATTTTACCTTATGTCTTTATTATGGTCAACAGAGAACTTATTGTCATTTTGGGGGGGGGTATTCCAGATTTCCGCTGTTGTATGTTGTGCTCTCACCTTACATGCACATTCTTTGAGGCTCATTAAATGGCTAATAGGTTTTAGCTGGAATGTTAGCATAAACACCACAGAACCGGAACGATAGTTTTATTTTAAATCAGCTGATTGGGCACCGCGTCACAAGGCGGCGGCTGACGCAACTTGGGATTTCTTTCTTTTTCTTGTGTTTATTTATATATATATATATTTTTTTTGTCTAACATTAGTTTGTGTTAATTTGCATGATTATTAACTTGGGTTGCAGTTATTTTTGTTTAAATCTCAGATTGCTTCTGTCCTGTGTTTTGTGCGCCATCAGGTTTGGTTTTAGAATTGGAATAATAAAGTATATTTTTAATATTGTGAAAGAATGAATGAATATTTTTGTACACTACTTCTGTTTCATCATTTTAAGCCAAAGTTACTTGAGTACTTTTAATTGGGAAACCCTAGACCATTTAAGATTTGAGAGGTCTATCAGTTGGCTCTACGGCACGTCCTCTTCCACGATCCGGGCCCCTTCCCCCGTTTAACAAGAGAATTGCAGTTTTCCAGTTATACAGATCGGCTCAATTTCGGATATTTGATTTTTATTAGAGGTGCATGAATGTAATCTGCTTTACTCTTCATGTGAACTACATTGTGGTATGTTGACAAATCGTGTGGTGAATAAGAAATCTCTATTTTTGTTGTTGTTTGCCAAAAGCAGAGCCCCTAAAGAGAAAGTTTCCTGCTGTACCGAATTACGGCTTAAAAAACTTTGCTGCTTTAAACTATCAAATCATGGTTATGTGCAAATTAATTTTTAATACATTTTGTTTTTTTTTTTTTTTTTGTTCAGAAAAACTATCCTTCCAATGCAAATGCTTTCGTTATACGAGTAGCTATTTTAAACATTAGATAGGTAATTAAGAGTTTCAAACCACCTTTGCTGGCACAGAGGAGATAGGTGTATCTTTACTTGAGGCGGTAAACAACTGGAAGCTTCATGCAGATGAGAGCATGTGATTGGCTCCTGCTATGAGCAGCTGTCTAAAATGCCCATATTTGGGTTCAACCCAATTACATCCTCTGATCCCCAGTCACTGGGCTGATGCAGTCACAACCATTAATCTCCCTGGCTGAGCACTGCGCCATGTGTTAACAGCCAAGAAACCCCCCAGCCCCCAACAAGGTTCAAAGTCGTGCCAATCATATTGACTTCTTTGACTCCGATGTTCCCTTGAGCTCATCAAGATTATGGACAAACCTCTGATGACTGTGAAAAACACATAATGCGCAGTACACAGGAAACGTTCCATTCAACCTTGTCAAGCTTGGACCAAGGTATAGGACGGAATAATGGTATGTGTTTTCAGAGAGTTGCTCATGTGCTTTGCTTGGCAAAAGCAAAGAGGGAAAAAAAAATGTAAAATTAAAAAAAAAAAAAAAACACTTGTACGCTTTTGGATCTGGGATGGAAAAGACAGAATATCCTGGAGCTGTGTCAAAAACCAATTCTAAGAAATCATTTTCAAAAGAGACAGTTGTAAACAGCAGACAGGTTTTCTTTTGCAGCTGCCGATTTCAAAGAAAAGAAAGGCACCTTCAGCTCAGAGTTTGCTTCTGGCTCTGTGGACAAAGAAAAAGAATAAAAGAAACCATTATACTAGGTAAATTTTCTAACAGTTTTGAAGGTGAAAAAACCTTTTATTTAAGCTGCTGCCTCTCTGCTTCTTCAACATCAGATTGTTCTGACCACTGATTGACTTGTATAACAGTGATCCATGCTTATAACTGGGTGAATGGAGAGCAAGGCTAATTTAAAATTAGGGTGATGGTTTAATCAAGCCCTGAATTACATGGACCACGAGTTCCACTTTGGTGAGCCTTTTCTGTTCACAGAGATTAAGGGAGGAGTCGGGCTGTTCCCCATTGTTCCTCTGAGAAAAGAAACTCATTTGCTTTGAACGATAAATGTCTTTCGAGCATAAATCATGCCTCCTAATCCTTTTACCAGTGACATGTAATACAAATTGTCTCTCACTTACAGATCAGACAAAAGAGACGATGAAGAGAATTTGTGGATATAGTTTGCAGTGTTATCCTTTTCCAGTGGTGGACGTTTACCAAAATCTGCAGGATTAAAGTATTTGTGCACATTACCGCTTTCTATGCACAGCACCAACAAGAAAACCATTATGCCGAACAGTTTCTCTCATAATGAGTGAAATATGGATGGCCCACTTAAAATGACTATTTTCTTAATAGGCCAGATTTCTTCATCCTTTAACTTTGGCCTAGCTTGAGTCTATTACACACCTTTCTACCCCAGTCTTCAAACACCATATGATTCATTTACCCATGGGAAGAAGGTTGACATTTAGCTTTGTGTTTGCCTGCGCTCCATTTTTATTCCCATGACAGGGGTGACTTTAGAAAACATGCAAGCATCTGAATATATAAAGGAAAATAGACATAAAAAGGGAATAAAAATCCCCCTGTGTTCATATTCTTTATTAGAAAGATTTATGAGATGTTTTATTTTTTTAATTTGCAGCGTTGTTTGGCATTTGTTGCTTGAAAAAAGCTCGAACAGAACAGATGCATGCACAAGTCCACACGCCTTGATTTTTATTTACCACATTAAAACCACAAATTTTAATGTTTAAGTGATCGATCAATGCAAAGTAATGCAACATTGTGAAAGGGTAGTTTTCCTTTTCTTTCTTCCAATAAATACTGTAAAAGAGTGGCATGCATTTATTAAAATCCACTTTGTAGAGCTTTCTTCCTCTGCAATTACACCTGTAAATGTTTTGACGAATATCTCCCAGGTTTGGAAATTATAGTGAAATGTTTTCCAGATATCCCAGTTGGATGTGTCTTGTTTCAAGGACGTTTTCTGACCCACATACAAGAGACAATGATATAAGTTTAACAGAGTTTTTGAAATACAAAGTGGATGGTGAAGCCTGGGTCTAAAGAGTTTATTAAATGCAGGCTGGGGATAGATTGGGACAGATTGAACTGGCCTGCCCATCCTGAAGAAAATTATCCTCTCAGTATGATGCTGTCACCTCCATATTTTATGGCAGGGACAGCAAGTTCACCGTTTTCTGAGTTATTAAATTGCAAACAAATGTTGCTTCTGTGTTTTTTAGGTAATTTCACAGTAATATTGAAGGGAATTGTTTGCAAAGTATTTCATATAGGAGTTCCAGAGCAAATGGGCTTGAACGCATGAGACGCAATACTTATTTTAATGAGTGGAGATTTTTAAAAACCATGCAGCATTTTCTTCAACATCACATTTATGATCCATTTTCTGTTAGTCTATCACATAAAATCCCAGTTAAAGACATTACAGTTTATGGATGTATTGCGATGAAACATAAAATGGTAGTCACTTTAGTAAATAATGTTAATTATTCCTTATTTAAGAGATAAACTGTTAATTAAAATTAAATTGCTTGCACCTGATTCTGTCTACTCTACTTTGTTAGAAATATTTCTGACTTTGCCACCCTGCCTGTTGCCTACATGTGTTTCCTAATCTGCACCTGCCCTCCTTTCAGAGAGTTTACATCTGCGTCCTCCATCCTGTGCTTCAGGACATGTTCTAGAAGATTACATATGAGGTCAGAAGCAGGGATATATATATATATTTTTTTTTTTTTTTGCAGTAGGCACTTGCTGTGTGTAACATGGTGTGACCTTAGCGCTTATTCTAAAACAAACACTACAGGACACAATGATTTTATTGACAGCCTTTCTCGGTGTGATGTCCTCTCTGTGGTTGAGAATAAAACACAAACAAATAAAGCCTGGGTGATGTGTGTTTTGTGTGTCAACAAAATCCCAGAGAATATCTGTACCTGTGGTTGCCTGTTTGTGGAGATTATGTGTGAGCGCGTGCGTGGTCAACACACAGTCCGTGTAATAGATTAAGATCAGCATGTGCTAGTGTGACTTTTATTTGGGTCTGCCTCTGGGTGCGCTTTTGTTAGTCCGTGAGGATCACATTGTTTTCAGAGTGCCCTGTGTGTGCCGACAACATCTGCTTTGAGCGGGTGATCCATCTCCTCTTAGCTGCCATATAACAAGTCATGAGGGATTTTACTCAGTGAATGCCCAGCACAGAGGACTCCATCATAAAATTTACTGTCTCACAAGGGCATTTTTGAGGTTGTGTTTTTTATCTCCTGCTGCTGAGTGTTAATTCGAGTTTTTCTGTTCTGTAATTACTGGAGTAAAACAAACATACTTTTGTCTTGAGCAGAGGCAGGTTTTGCATTTGCTTTTGTTATACTTTTATGCTATAAAAGCAGCTCTTTCAGTTGCTAATAAGACAGACTGACCAACAGAACATGGTATCCCCTGCTGTTTATTATCATTAGTGTCATCTATAGTTGGTACGCATTCCAGGATGTTTGTCGAGAACACAGGAACAGTGTCAGCAGTGCACACTGATAGCATAGCAGAAGTTAAAAGTAAGCTTTCATCCCTTCTTTGGACAGAAGACTGCTTTTAAATGCCCCTGGCTTTTTTCCAAGCTTCCAGCCTCAAGCCGGTGGGTCTAACAAGCATAATGCTTTGAGGATTGACTTGTGATTCAAACCAAATTTACAAACTGATTACTATGCAAACACTGAGTCCAGTCAAGGCACAAAACGCTCATGTCTTATTTTTCTTTTATTTATTTCTTTTTTTTTACCACCAATCTTCAGAAGGTCCAGAGAAGGAAGTAGCCAGGATTTGTTTTTATATTACTGTGTGAGCATCTATTTAATGGGGACCATATGAAACTTTGATGTAATTGATAAAAGAAGCTGTTCCCCTAATCCTAATGGCACAGTTCCTTATGATCCTTTATGCACAGACTTGCAGAGGATCAAAGAAGCAGAGTCTTGCCCAGGGCAATAAAACATGTATTAAAAATGAAGTTGAAGGATACATTAACCGGATATAAATCATGCAATTTCTTCAATTGATAACTTTAGCATTGCCTGTAGTTCACAAGATGTTTTTATCATTAACATGTATGATGCTCTAATCACAGCTGAACCAATTGTTCTTTGCTACAATTAAATAGACAAAGTTTTGTGTGGATGGAGTACAAGGCTTTTCTGTCTCTAATGAGTTATTTTTCAAAGTACGACTCACCATGGGTTTGGGGTTCATTACATTTTTAAATGTTTTCAGATGTATGTTACCACAGACAGTCAGACACTCTGCACTGTACATCTTAATGTCTTTTTTTTTTCATACACTGGTGCAAAACTTTTCTTATATACTCAGTATTGTAAGCCAGCAACAGAGGAAGAAGGCAAGAGAGAGACTCAGACATTCTCCTACTTCTAACTTTTCTCATTATCAGACAGGAGCATTCTGAAACAACAGCACAGTTTTAACTTTAACAGATACAAATTTGTTCAAGTAAAATTCTTCTTTGTTTTTCAAGGAACTTAAAGTGACTATTTTAAACTATATTACTTCTTTTTAAGCTTCAGTAAAAATTACTGTCATACTACCTCTTAATGATTCTGCAGTTTTATATTTTGTGGTTGTTGTATGCATGTTATTGTACACATGGATCTCATAAAATTATCTCCGTAAAGCTCCCTGTAGCTTCAGGTCAGCCACAGGGATTGTGTAGCATGAGAGGACCTTAAGGTATTCAGTAGTGATAAACACAGTCAAATGGTGAGGTAGAACTATTTTTTTTGCCTGCATTTGCATCATGCATTGTCTGGCTTCTACATAAATTGTAAATGCACTTTATTTTGTTTGTTTTCATGTTTTTCTGAAACAAAGCAATTTTGTTTTGCTCCGCATGGTTGCTCTGCTTATTTAATTTTAAAGCAGAAAGAGTCTGTCAAGTTTCATAATCTATCCACGGGAAATATTTTCTGATGGTATTCCACTCATAAGGATCTAGTAAAATCTTATTAGGAGGGTAGGTTCTGTCTTTTTATTCTGGCAGCGCCTCACTTTGACAGCTAAACTTGAAACACATTGATTCTTCTGCCGCCACGAGCAGGGCTTAGGATAAAAAATGCTGCAAGTGATGAACAGTAAAAGATTTTGAGCTTTGCTGAAAACATTCAGGGTTTAAGCCCTGTAAGCCGGACCCTGGCACCGCCGATGCTGCGTCCACAAAAAAAAGTAGCTTCTATTAAAACTAAACTCTCTGTGGGGGTGAAAATAACAAAGTCACACAAAGGGACTGCTTTGCCGTTTTGTCTTGGGGAGACTGATTCCTTCAGCTGAGGAAAAGAGTGAGACAACTCCTGGTAAAATAAGGTGCTGCTCCCTCACAGGTGATCTATAGTTTGTCAGCACCAATCAGCCCAGAATGAGAGAACAGTCCATTCATCTGCTCATGGCTTATTGAAGATGGTGGGCTGCTTTTGAATGCCTCAAGCTCAGAGCTCCTTCCAGAGACGTTATTGGATAGAGCCTATTTATCTTCCGTTTTATCAGATTATAATGCACTTTTTGATTTATTCATCCATATGACTCACTTCTCTGTGAAAAATCCCACTATATGGAGCTCTGAGGACAGAACTCGGAGTAAGAAGCAGTTGCAATTAATACGTCTCTCCAAATTTTACAGCATAACAGTATGTCTCTGCAAAGCTGATGAGAATTGCAACATCTCAATAGTTTCACCAGACTGCAGAGCAAGTGATTAAAATGTGGACGATTTTCTGCACGAGAAAACTAAATGTTCTAAAATGGAAACATATGTATATTGCTTCGATTTGCATTTAGACAAGGTATCTTGAGGTCAGCAGTGGATTCCTTTAGGATCATAATAGCACATGTTCTCACCAATAAATTAATTTTATATTTCTTGTGCACTTTGGGATTTTAAGATTGCATGAGTCCCCGTTCCCAAGCTCCAAATCTGCTTAATGCCCTTGTTGCACGTATAAGTCAAAGCAGCTCTATCTCTCTGTGCAGAAAGTCAAATAAAGAAAGATGCTTTTTTATGAACTGGAAGAAAAAAAGAAGGTATTAATACACCCCAGCTTCTGTTGAATCAAAACTTGAAGTTACTATACTCTAGCAATAACGTGTAGTTTCAGGCAAGCAATTTGGTCAAAGTTGTGCTCCAGCTGAGCTGATAATTCCTATAAAGAACATCCAGCAATGCTTTATGGCTTTCCAAGTCAAATTCCTTGAGAAACCAGAGAGCTTGTTAGTGGCATTTCCTTTGCTCTTCCCTTTTATAATATCTGTGAGTTTTCCGTCAAAGTAAGCCTTTCACCTGGAACAAGAGTTTTAGCACCACATCAGTCTTAATGGTATAGTTTGGATTTTCTGAAGTGAGGTTCTGTGGAGTTAAGAAATACTTCCTATACATGCAATTTCACAGTGGGTTAAATGAAAATATTAATATCTGTAAAATGCTATATAATTATTAGTAAAAATGAATACAAATATTACTATCTTTTTGCTGTTGCTCAAACACCTCTCATGTCTAAGGTTCATGAAGTTTTATGAATTACTTATTGGGAGAAGCTGCCAGCCTTGTCATGCCAGTGGGACGATTTCCAACAATGATAAGCCCTGGAAAAACACGGAAACATGCCATCATTCATGCCTTGCACAACTGACTGCCTGAATGAAAAGCCAGTAGTTCACTCTTGGCAAACCTAAAAAGGATTCATGAGATGGAGATGATGAGATTGTCAGACGCAGGCGCCAGTCTCAATCGACTAAATTTTAGCATTTTAACATGCAAACTGCTGCTGTAGGAACACTTGTGACAAAATTGACATCATATATCTTGTGAAAGCGTAGATATTTAACCCTCTATTATGTGTCCCACTTACAAACGCTGAATAAACTGAAACAGTAATTGTCTGATTAACTGTTGGGACTTCACCATTCATATGCTCACAGCAGCATGACATTGTTTTATTGCAGAAAACATTGTCATAATAATATATTAAAGAAAATGTTACTAGCTATGCAAGACGTCTGTTTTAAAAACTTCAACAATCACTTCACAACAGTTGAAGAGTAAAAGGAGTTGCTACATTAATATAATTCTGTGCACGCTTCCATAAATTACTAATCATCTTCCTATAACAATGGCTGAAGTCATTTTTTGAAAGATGTGGTGATTTCTGGGAAACATAAGTATTTCCGACATTCATAAAATCAGCTTGACAGGTTGAGTGAGGCTTATTCCAATCGTGTGATGCTGTTTGTTTTTTTTTCAAATAATAAAGAACGATATTTCTTAGCCTAAAATTATATTTAAAGAATTCAGAAAATCTAGTGGAGAGTCCATGACAGGATATAGTTACTCTGAATGGTTAGACTGACCATACGAATTACCTTTAGAAAAAAATGTCACTAGAACCCTGCGGGATGTAATTTATTTCACACTGTATATCTACCGAAATATTTATTCAGTGTTCAGGTTTTTGATGCTGTGGCTTTATTTTGCAATTATGTGTCACTAAGATAAATGCTCCTCTCGCTATATGTCACAAAGTGAGTGTTGTGCTGTAGTGAAGTCTGTGAGGAAAAGGTAAAGTATCAATTTTCTGCTGTTTAGTTGTGTATATAAAAAGCATCGTTTTGCCAGTATTTTATTGTCAAGCATCAATGTTAAACTGGCCCACATTTCTGTGGGAAAATCGTCCTCCTTTACACCTGGTTGAATCTAAAAGCTTTAAAGCCACAACATGAATCTTTAAATTTTTGTGAACCTCAGAAAGGTGAAACTGAAATCTCCAACAAAGCAAGGTTCCAGGTGAGTTTAAAGTCAAAATCTCAGGCTTTTCTCTGCTCAAAATTTTAGGTGTTTAGAGTCCATTATATATTTTTTCAGAAAGGAAACAAAAGACTTTATAGCTGGTAAGTTTGCTGCTAATATGATTAAAATGTCTTTTTAATCAGACATTTGATTAAATGTCTATGGAAAAACTAGATGGATGGATATTTATCAGAGAAACTCTAGACTTTAGACTACACTGAAATGATGAAAAAAAAAAAAAGTATTTTGTTTTGAGAACTTATCAACAAACATCACACGACTTCTAAATTTAGCACATGTCGTCTGTAAATCTCAGCATCAACTTTTTTAAGTGATCTACCATTTCATCTTAAGAGTGAAATTTACAGCTTTGCTATAAAAGCAAGCACCACCGGAGAAGCACAATGCATGTTCAATAAAACATGACATCGTAAAGGGTGAGCAGGAATGCATCTCGGAGGCAGATTAAAGGAAAATCAAGAAACCAATAAGGCTTGTAATAACGCACACCGACAGGCCGATTCTAAAATATGACAAATAACCTTACTTATCATTAGGCCATTTGAATTAGAAAATAAGTATATTTTATGTTAAACTTTTGGAAAGAAAGCAGTTTAGGAAAAGGTAAAGAAATGTGACCAGGTGCTCAGTTGATATACTCTGATTTGTTTTTAGGTCCGACAGTTTCTATGTCGAACAAGGGATTTGAGTCAAAGATGAAGACCATTACAAGGATATCGTTTTTATCATAAAAAATATTAGGTTGATGAAGAGTAAATACAAAATATCTTTCATGACGTTTCAGTTAAAAGCAACAGGTTTGAAACTGTTGAGGATAAATGCGATTCAAGTTGCATCCTCGTTCTGAAGGTGCAGGACTCAAATGGAAATGCACGCAGTCTGTCTCACTCTTCATCATTCTAGGCCAAGATGTATTAAAACCTCTCACTGTTGTCATGGGAACCTTTCACCATTCATATTTCCTCCTGTCGCTTAAATTTGTGCACTTTTCTATCTCAATAAAGCACAGTCAATCAAGATCTTTTTGTTTTATTGTTTAGGAGTACACTGCCAAATTTACAGTAAATCTATGCTACCAAATATGAAATCAAAGAGGCCTGATTTTCTGGGTCCTCCTAAATCTTTAAGAAAAAAATACTTGGTTACCTCTCAGGAATTTAATTAGGCCAGGATGGCAGTAATTTGTTTTCAGTACAATTAGTGTTACTGTGTCAATTTTAAAGCAGATTCGCTAACATTTAAAGAAACAAGGATTCAGAAGATGCCTTTGGAATATAACTTTTTGTTCATTTTGTACCTGAATAATGCATGTTAAAAGTGCTATATCAATATTTTTTTAATTTTACTTTTCTGTGGCTTGGGGAGGTATTGTCATCCTTCTGCATACTTTGTGATATTTTAAACATTCAACTTTAGCAACATTCAGAATATTTCACTTTCCTGAAAGAAACATTTCTATAAAAAAAAAAACATGATAAAGTTTTAAATCGTTCAAACACCTTGTCCTATTCAAAAGCTATCTACTTCCAAATTTGTTTAACTTTAACCAGATGACATTGAGGAAAAAATGCATCTCTTGTAGAATCTACCCCCAGTTCATCATCTTTCTTTCCTCCCAGTCAACATTTTGTAATATTGACAAGATTTCAAAGAGCACTTCATGCTAATCTTTCAAGTTTTCTTTACGCCCCTGACTTGTTATTTTGGTAACTTGTTAGAATTCTTCAAAACAAAAATGTGAATGGATTGGATTTAATCTTCAAATGACTATTCTGTTGTTTTTAGTTTTTAATCTAAGCATTATCATTTACACATACTATTAGTCATTTTGCACTTCCTTTTACTTTTGTTTGCCTTGTTTTTGTGCAGGGAATGTGATTATTAAAATAGATGAAGCCCTTGTTTTATTTTTGGGACAGAACTCATGTTAAAAAAATATATTATGACCATATTTACAAAAGTATCGAATAAGATTTTCTGACAGAAATCTAACATTTCACACTGTCGCAACAGAGCAACTGCACTGCTGACCTTCTTTCTGTCATGGGATTTGTTGGGACAACAAAATGCTGAAGAAAGTTAAAGAACAAAACTTTTTTTTTTTTTAGTGTTCATCCTATATTCAAACCCACAGACTACCGATGGGAATATTTTGGTATCTGTGGGACAAGAGCCTAATCCGCTGAGGCCCCTGCAGGGACAACAGAATTTATTGCCAACATTCTGCAACCAGACAGTTCAGGACGCCCACAGATGATGTTTGTCCATGTCCTCTGTGGTCAGAGCATCGTTGGTGGCAGAAGAAGGATCTATTTATTAGAGGAATCTTTTAAGATTGTATGTGGAATATGTGATATTTTCAGTCAGATACTATATCAATACTATGCTAATTACTAATAAACAGTGTTGACATACACGTGACAAAAAATGTAAAGGAAATGTAATGCCACTATGATGTATAGAACATGTTTTTTTGTGCTGTTTTAATAAATAGGCTTTATAATTGCTCCTCTTCCAACAGCACAGCAAGAAAAAGCCCACCGGAGGGATCCTTTGGTCTCAGCTACATTATTCTGATTTATTTGAGAGTTCTGCAAATTAAACATATTATGTTAACAGGTCGGTACAATGCACTGGTGACCCAGTTTCACTGCAAAGCAGAAGAAAGAAAAAGAAAAATTAATCAACTTCACACCAGTCCACAAAAACAGATACAGTGTGGTTTACTTTCCCGTTTATCTTGAAGCTGCTTATCCTTTGTCCAGTTGTAACCATTTAAAACTACAACCTGTTAAATGCATCTGTAGAAGAATAAGAAAGGAAAAAAGCACAAAAAAAGTGATTGTTCCAGTTTTTTTATTAGCGTCTTGTTTTGATCAGGTGAATTTAGCGCTGATAAGATTTCAATTTGTAACATTTCTATACTGTTGACTCAAACTTTTAACTTTTTAGATTAGTTTACATGTAAGGTTATCACACTCTTCTAAACCCGCAGTCACTAAGCACATATTTACCTGCTACAAAGTAATTTTTAATGTAATTTAATATAGCGTTTAATTACAGTCTGGCTCTGTGGAGGACACATGAAACAGATTTTGAGCAAAGCAATTTAGCACTGCTGAGTGAAGCAAAATGTTGACGACTATATTTAACAATCACTCATCAGTTCATCCTTCATGTGTGACATAGAAACAGAGGATGTTGAATTTAGAAACACAGTTCTACTGAGCTTTGGAGAACTCAAGTCAAGGGTAGACGCAGACCTGGAGATCGTTGCAGACAGGAGGTCTGTTAACACTTTGGGGAACCAAGTTTGACAGCTCTTTACTCATCTGGCCCCCACGGGGAAGCTTGTTCCCGCCCCAGCAGTGTTCTGATGGTCAATAACAGCGCTTCCAGGGGCACGTGGATGTGCGCTGCGATGTTCGGTCACTGTAACGGTAACGCTCCATATGGGATTTGATCCCCTATGAAGCTGGAGTGGAACGGTGCTTTGCTTTCTTTCCCCACAAAGGGAAAACAATAGAGCCCTTTAATATTTAACATGTTTGAAGCATGCAAATCTTTTTGGGGTCCTGTAAATGCAAAGCAATATGCAGCAATCATTAGACCATCAAACAGATTGTTCTTGTTATGCAGATACAGCTGGAGGGTATGGTGATAATGTCAGTGCAGACTACTTCACATTTTGCTGCGATAAGACATTACAGGCAATCTGTTGAACGGTGTGGGCTTTGCTGAGTTAACTACATACAATGTTTTAGAATTTGTATCATATTTGCCTGATTTAAACAGGGAAATGATCCATTAAAGCTGTAGAGATGGTAGCACTTGTAAACAAGGGAATGCATATGAGCTTTAATACAATTACTGTCAGTCAAAGCAACATTTTATATCACTGTCTTTGTTAATAGCAAAGAGAAGATATAAATTATTTGGTATGTAAAGAACGAAAGTTGGCAACCGTTGAGTTTAACAGTAAATTAAAGTTGTATTTTACATATTTTATTTCAATGACAGTGGATAGATACAGCCATATTGTACATATATATGCTTATATATCTGATGCAGTTATGCGGCCTCGCAGGGATTTGAAACAGGAGCTCATCTTTGTATAGTTTAGATCCGTTGCTGCCTGTGCCTCAAACTAATGTACATGTGAATGTTTGCGCCCGTCCTTATGTAGATGTGTCTTAATGGACTCTGACAGCTGTGCGGCTATTATTGATAGAAAAACATAATGAAAGTGAAATTACTCCCCAACAATAGTTGGCAGCTAAATGGTAAAAATATTCACCTACTCCTGACAGGTTAACACATGCTGAAAAAATTACCTCTGGACTGGAGTCATTAGTGAATGAGAAACATCAAACTCATGTGATCTGCGGCGGCTTTTAAAGATATCAATCTCATATATGTAATGAATAACTGCAGTATAATCATCTCGTGTTTCCTACACAGGAGGATGTTTAGTGACATGTTCCTCGACGGAGATCATAAATTAGGGACTTCTCAGCAAAAAAAACAAAAATAGCACTTTTGTGAAAAAACTCATTTTATACATTTTGTTCATAGTTCAGTGAAGTGTGGGTGGCAGTCATTGAAATTCTGCACTCCTCCCAGCTATGGCCATTGTTAATTAAGGTGGCTATGTTCTGACTTATTGACCCCTCATAGCTCAGGGGATTTTGATGGGTTATGGAGGAGCTCATGGAATCTGGCCCGTGGCCCAAGTTTTTTCCTTTTTGGTCATCCGCAGTGTTTGATGCATGGCAATTTAAATCCTCTTCTCTAATTAAATGTGATCTGCACTCGTGCTAAATTACTTTTTTTCCTGCTCAGTGAGAGAGCTGCCTCTCACACAAGGTGACATTACACTTTTCCACTATGCAGGATTATAACAGGTAGATGGGACTCAGAGGATATAGCGCATGTAAAGGACTGCTACTACCCTGGAAGTCCTTTTTTTTTATTTCTGGTGAATAAGTAATGGTGATGAGCATAGTGCTGGCCAAGGGAATCAAAAGGATTTTAAGCTTAATTCACAGCTTAGCTATCCCATCTCCGGTGTCAGCATAATGTAAAGTTTAATACAAAATCATCAACGTTAGGCCATCACTCTGTCAACAGTCAACTTGAAAATGGAGGATTCTAACTCCTTTTAGTTCAATACTTCAAATCTGCAGTACTACAGCATAGAGTAAAAAGAAAACCTAACTATATTAATCAACATATATTTCACCCAGACATACTCAGTATATTTTTTAAAGGGACGGTATTATGTAAAATTGGCATCATGTTTGTGTTATTCCCTCATCAAAAACATAACTGGAGTCTTTACTTGAAATGTTCATGCATATTTGAGAAATCGTTTACTCTCCAATGGCAACCATTTAGCTGTGCAAAACCCCTGGATGGACCGAGTGCTGCCTTCGACCTTTTTATTTGTGAAAACATGTTTTGAATCATGTATGATTTTCTTTCCATTTCACAATTGGGTTCCCTTTTGTTTTGGTTGATAAAATTCAAATGAAATAGATTTGTTTGAGATTATAACGTGACAAAGTATGGAAATGTAGGGGTGGGAATACAACCGTATGTTGTTTTCATGTAATGCAGAGCTTAGATTTACTAAGATATTTACATGACAACGAGAATGGCAGTTGTTTAACTTATCGTGTCATTTGTTATTCAGCTGTTTTATCTGTTTTTTGGTGTCTCTTTATCATTCTGTCAAATCTGCTCCAAGCATGGCCCCAAGACTGGAGCACATCTTTGATTCTTGTGTCCAAACATCAGAGTTGGGTTTTTACTGTCATAGGCTTCTTACATTCTTACCCTTTTGGTCTTCAGTGCACTGACCTTTTACAATCAACTTATTCTTGCTGATCTTCCAGTGAAGCTGCTGAGCAGGAAATAACAGGCTGCTGGGCTCTGCAAAGCTTAGCCCTTCATTGACAGAAAATCTTCACCCCGCTGTAACTAACCGTGATTTTTTTTTTTTTTTTTTTTTTCCTGTACAGTGTGTTATAATCTAAGAACAATTTGTCATGTGTGGTGCCTAGAAAACATCTAAACACTTAAATAAAAAGAAAACAAACATGTCACTTGGAGACAATTGAAACTTCATAGGACTTGCACTCAGAGTTGACAGGTGGAGCAAATTACAAAAACACTCAGGCAATGAATTATTCTGATATTGCAGTTTAACCAACATTTTTCTTTTGCACTTTAAAATTTATGGCCTTAAAATATTTCTCCAGGGAATTGTGAGCAACCTGCAGCCTAATTAATAAAGTGTGTTTTCATTAGTGTCAGCCAAACTTAAGTAAACCTTCGATAGAAGTCATTTTTTCCTATACATAATAGTTTTTGTTTTATTTCTATCTGTAAAATAGTGCCACACATTACACTGCAGTAATGTCGGATTGCAGACTCAATCCAGGTCTTTGAACATGTTATTCTTACGAAGCAATACATTTTTTTTTTTTTTTTTTTTTTTACATTTATTTCTCTCTTTTTTATGTAATGTTTTTCAGCTATAGAAAGACTTAATGTTGTTCTTGCTCTCTACTCCCAGTTTTTAACTTCTACACAATTTTCTTCCATTGACTTCTAATAATGCCTGTTTGAGTGCAACTCATTTAGGGAAATTGCTCTATTATGTGGGCTGATGCTCTTTGCTATTTTCTCAACGTTTTAAAAAATCTTACTTATTTTACAAAACGAGTACTGTGGAGCTGCAGAATTTGATCAATATTTAGGCTCTTTTTAAATAACAGGAATAAAATCCTTTTAACAAATGATCTGCAAGGTGTTTTTATGCTGCAAGCCATAATTAAAAATGAGGACAATTGATCCTATCTTTCTAAATAGTCCATCCAGTCTCTTGAATTTATTGAACATTTACATTATATTAAGCTCTATGTTCCCCCCAAATGTTGGACATCAAAAGGCTAACCTTTCAGAGGAATAACTTTTCTCAGAAGTTGGCTATTTCTACTAGTTACATGCCCTTCTGTGTGCATTAATAAAATAGTGTTTCTGACTTTTAAGATAAATAACTTCAAGCAATTGAAGAAGATAAATATTTATCAGGAGTAAAGCTTTTGTTTCCATTCAATATTTCCAAGACAGTGAGTTTTCCAAGCTTATATTAGCACATCTTCAAGACGTGAATTGTTGCCAACAAAATAAAAATTGCAATAGAACTTTTAGGACAAATGTGGTAAAAGATGTTGCGTGTATTTTTCCTCTTTGGTGCATCTAATTTACAGGTATATTCCTTACATTATTCTTCTCCTGACCAGTTTTTGTGTCAAACATGAACCAATGTTCAAAAGTGATCCAACTTTTAATCCCTGTTTGAGCACAGGGAGCATTGAAGTAAAAACAAACAAGAAATTATGAGTGATTTCATGAACTGGTGTGGTAGACATGTTCTTTCTTCTGCAAACCAGAGCCAAACTCTGTGTTCTTTCTTAGTATCATTAGAGCTTTGCAAAGTGGCACAATGATAAAACAGCCAGTGCTGTCCATCTTGACAGGAAACTCAAAACAAAGCAGATCAGAGCAGAGCTGAATCGGGCAGAGTCTTTTTGATTCAAACAGCCCCATTCAATGAGAAAATGGCCCCAAACAATGTTTTCTTTGAACAGCACAATGAAATAAGATGATTATCAAACAGTTTTGATCTAAAGCATATCGCTCAGTGTCAGATAACTTTGACACAGTTACATGTCATGGTCGGTCTAATATAATCATAACAGAAAACAGATCCACATGTACTCTGGAAAAAAAAAAACGATCAAGTTCTGCTCTTTTTTTTAAGCTGTAATTTAAGAAAAGAGCCTAAACTTACATCATTGGAAGATTGTTTTGCAAGGACTCAAAAGGGACAATCAACCAGTTTTGAAAGCAATAGATTTAATTAGGAGCTACTGCTGCAGTGATTGCCTTTTGGAAGAACCCCATTTCTTGTCCTTATAACTGTAGTTGAATTATTAAAAAACACATGTTAAATAAAAACCTGGCAGACATGATAAACATCAGTCACTGCTACTGGGCATGCTGGCATTATGCCGTATTCTACCATAATATCACAGAGATTGAGTGATGATCCATGTACAATTGACTTTGAAGAGGCAGGGAGGGAGAAAGCTTTAAATTTCTGGGTATGAAGTTCAGCCAGGATCATAAATGATATGTGAACACTGCTCAGGTTCAACAGAGGCTCCATCTCCTCAGAACAAAGAGTAAAACCTATCTGCCTCCACCCTGCCACAGTCTTTCTACCACAGGTCAGTGGGAGGTGCTCTAATTTAATGTAAGTGATCTGTAGCTGACAGATCCGCTCTACAGAGGCTGAGGGGAAACAGCCCAGGAGATCACTGGCCTCCCACTGCCCCCTCTGGATCAACCATTCCAGAAGTCGCAGCAGAACCTTTTCCTATTCAGTGAGACACATGTTTACTCTGCTGCCCTCTGGGAAATATGTCACTTTAAATATGCAGATTTCTGAAGAGTTTCTGTCTGATATCAATCAGAGGTGAATTTTTTCTATCTTGTTCCTGTTAAACTCCCCAACATTAGCTCTGACAATTAATGGTACTTTTGTACAACTTGCAGGTTTTGCACTTAATCGGAAACTTTTGCATTTATGTCTTTTGTTGTTCTATTTTAATGTTTTTTGTTTTTTTTTTTTTTTAACTGTTTATGTTTGGGTCTTGGATATTAAGAGAAATAATTATCAGATTCTGTGTATCATACTGTTCTGTGTGCATCAGACAACAATAATAAATGCATTAGACTGAATTAAATTCAACTATTCATTCATTCGATTTCTTTTCTGGGAAAGCATTATTTGAATTTCCCCAGCTTCTTCATAAGGTGACGCTTATGAAGAGAAAGACAGAAACTCTTCATGACTTGAAATCCACAACATGAACTCTTGAAATTCACCTGATTTATTCAGCACTCTTTCACAATAAATGTTTGCACATATTTACACACAAAAAAAAAACACTTTATACATAAAAAATATACAGTCAGTTCAATCAAGTCATAGTGAGTAAGTTGTACATACTACATTACTATTCAACCCTAGTTGAAGACAATGTAGTGAAGTCACAGTGATTACTCTTCCTGAACAAGCATTTAGCAAGAATAGACAGTCGATTCAATGGTTAACTTTGCAGCAACCCCTCATTCTCAGCATGCATGTTGAGACATTGGAAAGAAGAGAGTCACTTTTAATAAAGAAACCTGCAGCAGAACGAGGCTTAGAGTGAGTGGCCATCTGCCGTGACCTATCAGGGATTTACAAAAAAATAGAGCAGACGCATTAAAAAAAAAAAAAAAAAAAAAAAAAACAGTGAAGCCCTTGTCCAAGAGTACTTCCTGTTATTTTTTGTTATGTTATTGGTTACAGTTGCTCCATTAGTGACTTTATGTAGGAGAGAAACACAGCTAAACATAAAAGCTCTGAGCAAGCAAAAAAAACAAAAAAAAAAACCATGCCTTGAAAGAGTATGTAACAGAGTTAGTGGGGCAATTTGTCTAGGAGAGAGAGAATTAAACACAAAATGGAAAAAACAGGTCATGCCTTCAGTTCTCATACTGCAGTTTTCATGTGAAGGCCAAACATAATTCCAGCAGTTTAATTTTTCCTGTCTTATGTCTTAATTTGTTTTAAATGTGCATTTCACTGTTTCTTTCTTTCTTTTAAAGCAATTTGTATGCTTATTCTTTCATTGTTGTATTATTTGAATATAGCTTTGCTTGTAAAGCACATTGAATTGCCTAATAAATAAATGTTGACATACAAATTAACTTGTTTTGAATCTCTGAGGCTCTCAATATTTAGACAACCTGCTTATCATTTCTCTGAGTTGCAAATAAAACATGTTTATTATCGTCACTTTTGGAAAACACTAATTGTCATAAAGATAAATTCAGTTAAAAATATATATATATTTAAGAAAAAACACAAACGTTGAGAAATATTCTGCTCTGGATACTCCAAGCGGAACTGGACCTTTTTCAGATAATTATCTGTATGAGAAGTTAGTCACAAGTCTGGCAAGTCTCTCAGTTATTTTTCATCAGTCCTCCTTAGAAACACATTACCACTTGAGCATCACAGTTCCTAAAGGGCCTTTTTGAGCACATTTGGTACATTTCTCATGTCACTAGCAATTAAGATGGTGTAATTACTTGCTTTGACATTCACGAAGAAGGAACGTGTTTCTGAGTACCTTTCAGCAACTCTGCAATGCAGAAAAAAGATGGTCTAAGTGGTGCATCAAACCAAATTCTTCCCACTTGCTTGTGAACATTTAACTTTAACACATCAGGAGAATGCAATCAATCCTCCCACCTGAAAAGACGACAGGGGGAGATACAGGGAGGAGGTGTAATTTTTTCAGGTAAGATGGTATATATAAAAAGAGACCGATGTAGTAGATTCTTCCTGAAGAGTTGTTCAGGCGTCATATGTTCTTAGTAACCTGTGTGGTGAAGATTTGTGCTCGGTTGCCCTGCACATTCATCAGCTGTTGCTGCAGGACATTTCAGGGCTTCTTCAGGGCTGCATTAGGCATTAAAGGATGTTTTGAGAGTTCAAGATACTGGCCACCGCAGAAGCACTTGTATGTTCAACACAAGTGCTAACCTATTTTGGTCAGCTTCTTCTCAGAGAAGGCACAGCAAATTATTACTGGCTGACTTGCTGCCCTGAATTCAGTGGGGATTCGATGTCATGTTTAAAGCAACAAGTGAACAGACAAACACAGATTTGCTAGGTGAGCTGAAGTAAACAACCATCCAAATAAGCTGACAGCATCTCAAAAAAGTGTAATTTGTAATATGTTATGCTAATTCTCAGAGCTGTTTGAAGAATATTGCAGAAAATTAAAGTATTAAATATTAGTTGAAATGATTTAAAGTTTTATCCCTGGAAGAGTTTGGCAGACCGATGTTTCTGCTAAGAAAGAGCTACAGAACACGCATGCACACACACACATGCACACACTTGATGTCCTTCCACTGACTCTAGTATCTGACCTTAATTTAATTAACTTCACCTTCACAATAACCAGTTTAAAACATTTGCCAGTCGGAGGGGATCATTATTCACAGCTATCAAAAGTTTAATTTCTATTCTAATTTGTTTAACTGAGCTCTTCCTGCCTAGCTGTGGGAATTCCTTGGGAATCAGTTAATGTGCTCTGGATTATTTGCAGGGGATGAAGCAAAACTGGGGAATTATCAAATTTTCATTAATACAATCACCTGGAACTTTATTGCTAGAAACTCTTTGCTTGTAGAAGATTGTATGGCTTTAATCTATTATGGCATTGATTTATTAGAAATCCATAACATACTTTTGAGCCTTCTCTCCATGTTGATAACACAGATTTGTTCTATGCACATTCATGATTTGATTTGTTTGTTATGTTGCTTAACCAAAATTCTGGCTCTTCTACGTTCAGCTCCTATTTGAGTGTATGGGACCTAAACCTAAAAGTCATCCCACCAAGTACCTCTTTTTGAATCTTTTATTGTTCAGTTTTGCCGAGCCTGAACTGCAGTCCAGGTTTCTGATCGTAATGGACAGCAGCGGCCCAGTTGTGGTCTTTTGCTCCTGTAACCCATCTGCCTTAAAGTTTGATGTGTTGTGCTTTTAGAAATGGCTTTCCACATTTGCTACTTGCAACAAATGGACGTTTGAACTACTTTTGGCTTTGATCAGCCTGGCCATTCCCCTCTAACCTTTGACATCCACAAGGCATTTTTATTCAGAGATTTTATTTTATTTTTTATGGAATATTCTCCAGAAGCCCAAGGGGTTGTGTATTAAACTCCCAGTGGCACCACAGTTTCTAAAAAAACTCAAATAACCCATACCACCACCAATAGCCATCTTCAGACTCATTTGAATTCCCCAATTTAATGGGGAAAATGTTCAAAATTTAAACAATGGCACCATTTTTATATTCTTAAATAACCTGATTTGGCATGTGAATGACTGACATGTGTACCTAATAAAGTGGCCAGTGGGTGTATATAGTGATTTGTCAAAATTCCTGAAGCTACTTCAATAAATATTGTTTAAAATTATAAAAAAAAATATAAATGTACATCGCGGTTGTATATTTGTACATTTCACATGACGTTTTAAAGTTTTATTTCACTGGTATTTTGAGGGTCAGTATTCAGTTCCACATGGAATGAAGCTTTTATACAATACACTGAAATATACCATAAACACCATGCAATACATCAAAGTCTGTTTCAACCATAGGTCTTTACTTACATCATAGTTGTTGTCTTAAAATCAATATTACAGTAGAAGGCATTGTGTTCTACAAAACAGCAGATTAAAATCCAAAGTGATGATTGAGCTGGTACTTCTTCTCTATCCTTCTCTCAAAAATCAGCTATGTTGATCATCCTTCTACTTTTTCACACCCAAACAGGAATGAGACAGTTCTTTATTCTCTTCAGGGGATCGGGCTGCTCTGTCAAAATGTGTTGGATCTACTATAGAACAGTTACCTGATATGCAAGCTCAGTTTTGTCTTAAAAGCCTCTACACAAACCCACAGAAAAATGAATTTGACTAAATGGAAGGACAGTGTTCTCCACAAGTAACTCAGAGGAGACACATCAACGGAGCCAGAATGTGATACTTTTTAGCAGCTGTACATCCAACCAAAAAGCGCTTGTGGATTGAAGTGTGCTGTGTGTCACAGCCAATTTTGAAATGAATACCCGCTCTTGACGTCCAATACCAAGATTAGCAGGCAATTGACAACAGTAATTGGAAAAGTGGATAAACATTATCTATCACTTTTATGAAAACATAAACAGTCTGTAGACATAAATGTGGCAAAATTCTATGAGACTGAAACTCATTCTCTAGAGAAACCATTAAAAGGGTAGTTCGAATATTTTGAAAGGGATTCTGTGGAGTCATTAAACATCAGTGTGTTTTACTGTCAGCACACAAATGTCAGAATAAAAAAAAAAAAATAGTGTTGACAATTCAGAACTGGGTGGACTTATAAACTCTTATAGATCCAAATTTCATAACTTTCTTAGTTTTTCATGCAAACACTACTTTACATTTATGTGACTTCTATAACTTATGAATTAAAGTGAAAAGAATATTTTTGCCAGTAATTCTGTCCAAGATGATCGTATTTTGCATGGGATTTACTTCCCCACTAAATAAGACTCAAGTGACGTTTTTCTTCTTGTTGGTGCCTCTTTTTCTCATTTTTAGAGTGAGCTTAGGTTACCGCAATAAAACGTGAATTTATTGAGTCTTTTTTAACCCGGGTGCCATAAAGTGTGGTTACTTTGAACAGCGTTAGTTTAGCAACAGAAAAATATTCTGACTAGGATTTCTTACCACACACAGAATAAAACTTCTCTCTGCTTCTCTAAGCAGAGAGAAGCAGCAATCATTTAATTTAAGCTCTTTTCTAGTGCAGTTAGTTGCATTGTACTGATAGTTACTTCATTTAACCTCTCTTTATGTGCCACAAATCAGCATTTTTTGGAAAAAAAATTGTAATTAAAAACAATTTTTAAAAAATTCTTTTATCTTTAATCAACACTTACTTTTACTGTATCTGTAAGACAAAAAGAAAACTGTGATAATGATTAATTCATTAATTGTCTTTAACATAAAATCTTTTTTGTTTTCAGCATTGCATTAACTTTGCTGCTGTGTGTGCCACTGTGATCTAGTGCCAAAATGTGTCCATGTTTGATAGTAGTAAGCATTTGTTTGCCAATACTTTCAACACATAGCCTCTCGAAGAGAGAGGTTGCATTTGACACATGCAGTATTTATGTGGTATTGCACTTAAAACGCTACAGAGACCTTTTTAGCGTGAAGGATCTGAATCAGCACACAGTGCCAAGGGAAACAAAACAAATGATCCTAATTTCAACAAACGGTTGAAATGCCAGCGGGCCTCATCCGAGCGGTTCTTTTATAAATTAGGACATAATGCGGCTGTAAGTCATATCATCCCTCATTTTTTATGGGACAAATTCTGTGATCTGTCTGCTGTGAGCTCATTGCAGCCTGGAACACACACATACCCAGAGTACATGCAGAGTTTTGCAAGCGCATGTAAATTCTACACCTGCACAATTGTAGGTCCGGCTAGCTGTCGATTGTGGGAGGGTATCTAAATGGCCTGTAGCAGAACCAATCCCAGCGAGCAGAGAGCAATTGGCAAGCAAGTTCAAGGTATAATCTGTGCTGGCCCTGTGAGGTGGACTAATGAGAGACTGGAAGAAGAGGGAGGAGGATGATTATACTTTACATACTAACCTTGGCAACTGGGCCTGTCCTTTAATGACGGCATAATTCAGCGTTCACCTTGGGAGACTGCCATGGGTTTTGGTTTATGAGGTCACCCAGGTAACCTCAATCATTCAAGTGCACGCTCTGTCTTTGCTTCAGTGACTTCCCTTCACACTCTCTCGTACACAAGTGCAAGCAGGCAAATGCATTGCCCCTGTGTTAGAAATAGGCCGATCGCCTCCTCCAGCAGTGAAACAGGTTAGATAGCAATCGGACTTTTCAGCATGTCTCTGCCAGAGATCCTTGAGCCACACTGATTTGTGGCCATGAGAGGATTGATAGGTATGAATATAACTCAGGATTAATCTCACAGTTTGAGTGAAAAGGCAGGGCAGTAACTTTGAAAAGTGGATTGTAGAACCCTTATCCCAGCACTTTATAATGTACTCATCCTGTATGGCAAGTTGATTTGTTAGTCATCCAGTGACACTCTCACACTTTTCCAGAGGTAATCTCTTTGCTGTTTTCAATTTAGAAATAAAGTTTGCACATTGAAAACTCAAGCAACATTTAAAAGGAAAAATGAAAACTGGTCATAAATACATTCAATATTTTTAAAAATAGGTTTATAATCACTTTCTCTGAGGCAATCTTCTTACGTATAGAAAGTCTTTACTACATAGATGTGAGTGGGAAACCAAACAGACATAATTCCTTTAATCAATAGAGTGGGCATAGCTGAGCTGTACACACAATGACGCAGTAAATCTGAACTTTCAATATTTCTCCTTATAAATGGTGCGTTTAATTCTTTATTGTGTGATTAGTTTGCTCTGGATGCTGCAGTAGCTTTCCAGCCGTTTTACTTACCTTTTAGAGTCGCAATGCTCCTGCCACTAAATCTCCCCTGACCATTACTAATTGATACTAGATCTTATTACATATTGATCAAAAACAGGCTGTGCCATGTCCGAGAACATTGTCTAATTAGATTATGTATATTTCATATGGCTGTTTTGCAATACAATACAACGTGCTCATGTATTAGAATATCCATTATTCATGCTGAATGCCAATACGTTTGACGTATTTATTTTTCAGTCTGTCTTTTCTAGCCAAGCCATTTCAAACTCTGCATGCATTTGACACTAATTTTTGGCTGCATTGTGCGGGTGTGGCAAAATGGCTCCCTTGTCTACATTATTAAAGACCTCAGATGTATTTTTCTTGTTTTCAACTGGTGGAAATATATAATTGTGAAGCTGTGGACAGCTGGAGAAGCACAGAAATGTATTAACAGCTCCTGAATTGCTCTGGTGCAGTGCACAGGATGAGCATACTTGACTCTACAAATACTGCCATGCTGTTCTCCAACCTTCAGTCCACAGAGGAGTCCAAGCGTGTTGTGACCAGAGCAGAGGATTTGTTTCCAGTGCAAAAAAAAAAAAAAAAAATAGCAGTTGGCGTTCTCTGTTAAAGGTACCAATGCAAACTTCAAGGCTGAAGATATAAAGATGAAACAACAAATGCGAATGAAAAAATATTGCAATTTTGTTGCAATAGCTTAAAAAAATATTTAAATGTATATTGGGAAAAAAAATCACATATATAATAAATTTCAAAACTGTCAGACAAGTTGACATTTTAAAGCACTATGGGAAAGTTTTTAATGAGTTGCAGACACACTGTTTCTTAGCTTTAACATATACCTGTGTGTATCTAAAATGAGTTTTATGTGTCCAAACATTAAGGAATAAATTGCATATTGTGAAATTTAAATTCACAATATGGAAGTCTCTTATTATTATTTTATATAACACCTGTGTTTTCAGCTAAATTATGGAAAGTTCACATACAGGTTTTTTAGTTGTTTTTACAACATTTAAAAGATTTTAATCTTTAATTGTTTTATGTCATAAATGTTACTACAATTCAACAACTAAATACATCCAAAAACTATAATAAAATTTACCTTAATGTCTTGTTGATGAATCTCAACCAACAATCCCTCCTTCTACAGAAGGTGTTTGGATATTTTTAAAGATCTCAGCCTTATAAAAATAAACAACTATATATGTGATTTAAAGTGGAAAAAAACTAACCCAATATATTTACCAACTGAAGTATTAGAAAGCTGTGATGATATTACTTATTAGTAAATGTAAAACGTAAATAAAATGATATTTGTTGTTTTCTCTTCTGCTTTTATTCCTAACTTCTTGAGATTCAGTTCAAGCAGATATATTCAGCCCCTGTGGTGTCAAGGGCCTCACTTGAGAGAACATGTGCTCCATACAAAGACAGTGGCAGCTGCAGGCAGCTCAGTCTTACTTGCTAGTATTTATTTGGCGCCCAATATTTGAATTTCTATTAGTGCAGGTCCAGGATCTGGATAGTGTAGTTTGAGATTAATTAATGTTATTACCGGGACATTAGAGTATCGTTTGCATCTATTCAGTACCAGTAGTGGATATGTAAAGTGTAAACAATGTTTCAGGGTGGCATCTCTCATGCAATGGAATTTTTCAATAAGTCCAACAAATCTAGTGCAGCCTGGTTTAGCTGGGGATAAAGTGGTGTTTGCTGCAGATTCAGTTGCGTAAAAAGCCAAAATCCAAGGTTGATTCACTCCAGCATTGGCCAAATGTGAGCTGGAAAATATATTTTTTTATTAACAGAAAACTCAGAAATATGCCCACAATAGTGTAATCCCTGATAAAATCTCTCTTATTTATGAAATAAAAATAAGTTCTGAAAACAAGACTGCATGTTGTCTCCACATTCTCTACTTTTCCACCAACAGAAGACAGATGCATAATGCTAATCCACACAAACTGTACTGTCAGTGGTTGTTGATGAGGAACATATAGCAGTGACAATGAATTTGACTGCAGCTCCTTCACTCAATCTGCTGCCATCTCAGTTACAGAAAGCACTTAGTCTTGTCAGATGTAGCCATGCAGAGTCTCTTTAATGAAGACTTTCAGTTCCTCTTTAGGAAACGTTGAGAGCTTTGATGTAAGTTGCCAGCTCAGATTCCACTGAAGCACCTGCCACTCCTAGACATTTGAAAGAGAGAAGATGGGGAAACACACAGACAGGGAGACCAGCAGGTGTGTCCCGAACCTAGCCACGGAGACAATATACTGTAGCCAGAAAACAGATACATGCTGCCATTGATAGAGACACTGTTATTATTATTGGCAACTGCTGCTTCTCAACAAGAAGTCTCACTTTTATTTGGCTCAAGGTTTGGGCAAAACAGTGGAATTGATCTGGCATTGATCAAAATGCCTGTATGGCTCTCTCTCATCTAAAGGGGATTTCATTGATCTGCCAAAGTCTTTTTCTATAATAGCTTCAGTGAAGTGTAGGAACAGCAGTTTCAGGTGGGTAGATATCAGAGGAAGGAACACAGCTTGGGCAATTTACAGATCCTTAAAGTAAAAAAAAAAAGAGAGACAGAGAGGGAGCTTCTCCTCTGCAGACCAACTGCAGCCAAGTCCAGCCATGACAAAAACACTGAAACAGTCTGATGTACAAAAAGAAAAACAGATGATCGGCCTTGTCAGAAGCATTTGATCTTGACTTATTTCTTTTCTTTTAAAAAAAAAAAACCTAAATCATAGATTTTGATACAACCATAAAACAGAGAAATGTTATTAATCCATATTATCAGTCCATCTCTCTTCTCTTAATATATGCATGGAAGCATATGTTAGCCAGCTGGATTGATGTTACTTGACTGCCACCTAGTGAATGTTCATCAGGCCTCCTTATAAGCTCCACAAGTGCAGCGACTGGGAGAGGTAGTTGCTCAGCACATGGCATCTGAGTCTTAATTTTACACAGAGGCATGTTGTTTGAGTTTCTTACGAGCCATATATTCAGAGCTTTGAATCAGACAACCTTCTCCCATTAACGATTACATTTATTCAGTTAATACTAATTTAATTAAAATAGTTAATACCCCTTTAATTAAAATAAAGGGGGACAAAAGCAAAAATATGGGCTAAAGAAATCAAATTTACATCCTCTACATACGCCCTTATCCCTAATTTGTTCATTTTACTCCAGCAGTTTTACTTTGAGATTAGCCAATAATCAGTCAAAAATGTATGTAAAAAGCATCGACAGGCTGACTTTATTTTCTCATCTGTTCTGCATGATTGATATATGTATATAAGGCAAAATGAGCATCAAGAGTTCTGACTAACAAAAGCACATTCTAACACGTTAAAATTGCTGTAGCACAAAACAAAGATGAATAAAAGAGGAGAATATGCAAGTGCAAATAAGAAATGTAAAAGAAGGCCATTGTTCTTTGTTTACCAGTAAAACAACCCAGAGACATAGCTTTTGATCTTCTCTCAGAGCTGAAAATATCCAATATCTACAAGAGCTAAATGAGAAAATAAAAAAGTAGAAAGTGACAAAATTAGAGGATTTTGGTTTCCAGCTTGTCACTGCTGTTTGGCAGTCTAAAACAAAGAATCTGTGTTTCGTGGCCAATGTTGGATCTTAACTTGGTAAGATCTCAAGGGACGACAAATAATATGTAGGTGGTCTTAACAAGAATTTTAAATATTTTTGCTTGAGTTTTGTGAAAATCACTAATGACATTAAGGCAAGACCAAAGTGGGTATTATGATATATTTGTGGTCCCTTCCCTCCTTTTCCCACACAATCATACACACTTAAATCTAAGTGGGTAAACGACAAGCTTTGAGAAACTGCAACATTTAGCGCTTTATTTTTATTATTACACACTTTGTTTTTCAGTGCCTGTTTTTTAATATATGTTTCTTATTTGTGGGGCTGCTCTGAAATGGACAGATTGATTGATTATCTGTGGGTGATGGTCAAAAATCAGGACTGGTTTTAAAACCCGTGGTTGCCAAGCTTTCTGGACACTCAAATCTTTTTTTGAGATATCACATGAGCAGAGCTTTTGCATGTATGTATTTGAAAACATAAAACTTAGAGACTGATGATGGTTTTTATTTTAATATGGCTTCCCACTCAGGGCACCACAATCCATGGGGTGCCACAAGTATTCAGGGAATAAATAGAAGATAGTGTCTCAAAAATTATGGGTCAGCCTAGTTGGGATCCATTTAAGAACCACCGTTGTTAACTCCTATTAGGTTGATTTTAAAAAATATCTAAGTTAGCTCTAATTTTACCACACCTAAATAAAATTTCTGAAATTCTATTATAACTGTTGGTTTTGGTCTTCCACCCCAGGATTATTAGTGACGAAACCTTTCCAAAAAAAAAAAATTGTAGGCATCCCTGGTGCAAATGTGAAAATTCCTGTCTCTTGTTCTTCACAGGGAGCCCCTGGATTTGAGATAATCTTTATCAGACTCTGCCTTATCCCTTCTAAATATGCAGATGGCAGTCCCTGTCTTGTAGAACTGAGTAATGACTAGGCCGAGTAAGTATTGTTAAGGGACTGTTACAGCAAAGCCAATGAGTTGCACAGTGGGGGCTAATTGAGAGAAAAGGGGGAGGGGAGAGAGCGCAAGAGAGTGGGGCCCAATTGCTGCATTCTCCAGAGATGTTTTTGTCTGAGGCCAGAAGAAGCAGAACGTAGCCTTGTCTCTGCTGTGATTACCATGCATCAAACGCATATTGCACTCTTAAGTTTAGAGGTGAAAGATATTATTTATCAAAAAGTAACATTGCCTGGCAACTGGATCCTTCTCTTGAGACTAATCAGACTTCTTATTCATTCACGATTCATTTCAGATTTTTGAATTGATCTTAATAATGGATGAGCTTTAGAATCACAGAAAGAAATGGAAGGAATAATAGTTAACTTTCATGGCGGCTCTGGTTTTTTGATGTTGTGCAGTAGAAATGGGGTATTTGTGCTGATTATGTGTTATTTTTGCAAGCTCAAATCAATTAAAGCGCTTTAAGGGGTGAATTAACCAGCATTTTACTGTAAGCATATATTCTGGCAATCTATTGAACAATGGCACTTGTATAGACATAATTTAATGAACATCTGGTTTTCAGAGGATGCCTAATGATTTCACATTCATCTTCCTCTAAATGGGTAAAGTGCACGCAATTACGTTTTTAATTAGCTGTGAATGTGTTTCTGTCATTTGGATTGATTCATCTCTTTACCATGAAATGCATCATGTGATTTCAAGCAACTGCACTGGTTCTGATTTTAGAGCTTCAGTGAGTTTCTGCTTTGCTAAAAGTTCTGTCTCTAAAGTTCAGTCCTCTGGATGTTGCTTTGTTCTCTGGTTACAGAGGGTTTCTGTGTGGTACTCAAAAAATGGTTACAATGTTTTGATATTAGTAATCCATGGAAGTTCATGTCAGAAGTGAGTTCCCTGATCGCAGATGGGTAAAGAAGATGCTCAGAGCTGCTGTTCTTATTTAGGTCAATGTGTGGTTTGGGGTCATCGAGGAGCACAGAAGAAATACAAGGTAAATATTGATTAACCATATAGCAATGTTCAGAGGCAACAACTCTATCACTACACCATTGAACATCAGGTTAAGCAAGATTACTCTGTAGTCCCACTTGCCAATTGACGGGGGTAGAAGCACCCAGAACGGCGCAGCTCTCCTGGATTTGATCAGCATAGCTACACAGGAGAAAGAAAAAGTTACCATAACTTACAAACGACCTCTCAAAATAAAAAATTACAGAGAAATGCATGCAAAAAACCTACTAAGGAGCCCATCACAAGAATCAGAATAAATGTGTTTCGTACACAAAACAAACAATATTCTAGTAATCCTCATCCTGCAATATATGCGAGTGTGTATTATGGGAAAAGTCCAACAAAATCCAACATTGTAGCCTGAGTTATCTGCAAGTGTTCAGAAATGGTCTGCACAGATAGTTTTATGGATCTTAGAAGCGAGCTGGATCTTGTCGATCCATTCTTTATACACTTAAAGACAAAGTCCTACATTTTTTCTTGGTTTGAAGAAGCCAGTCTGTCTCATCCCGTGGTGCCTGTTCTTTCAATGTACAAGAAAAGTAGCAGTGTTGTGTGAATTTGAGTGAAACGCAGCAAAAACAAAAACACTTGGACCTCCCACTCTTTATTGGCAGGAACCTCTCATTAGATATGTTTAATTCATGAATGCCACAACTGTAATTCTTTTTGAGTGTTTCTTTTTTTTAGTTTTAGTCAAAAACTGAAACTAAAAAAATTCTTCTTGGATATGAGACAAGAGCAGTATTGTGGTGGCCACAGCAGGTGTATGGATGTCATGGAGAGCATGTATAGGATAGGACTAGGCCAATTAGAACGTTAAAAATGATCAAATGAACTCTAAAAAAGGATGCAATGACAATAAGCCAATGAAGATAGTTTTTATGCTTCTGTTTTACCAGTTAGGAGTCAAACCGTAGTATTCTGGACTATTTGTTTACGCTACAAGAATGATTGAGCTAGACCAATATAAAAAGAATTCCAATCATCCAGAAGAGACGTGAATAAAGCATATGTGACCTTGTAAAAATAAATTTTCTCAAGAGGAATTGACAACGTTGAAATAATAACCAAAACACAGGTATCTTTTTCTTATCGTTTGGGTTTCCTGCACGGCTGTTAATCCCTGTCATCTGCTGCTCAAGAAATCTCCTGCTCCCATGTGAATGCAGTTTGGCGCTTCTCGGTCTCCAAGAGCTTTTGGACTCCTTAATGTGCTGCTGACAGTCATTTCTTCTGGCCCGATCACTAATTCCTCATTAGAAATGATGAGCTTCTTTATCACCTCTCCCTGCAAAAGGTTAGGCCCAGGCGCACAGAAGAGGCTGGAAGTCCTTCGCTCTGGACCTGACAGAAAGCTTCACAGGGTTGCAGCTATTGATTGGGGGCTTCAAGTTGCTTTCTCCACCAATGTAGGGGTCTGCACTGCAGCATACTAAGCTGATGTGTAATCAATGACTCATACCACAGCCGGCCTCCGTGCACAGACCCGCCAAATTATACAGTAGACTTCAATATCTGACATAGTGTGTGTTTTAAAGTGCCTTCCGGAAGAACAACACGGGTTGCAAGCACACCAGGTAAGTACACACGAGCTAAACCTTGCACGCACGCAAGCAACCCACGCACTCAGACGCAAACAACAACCCAGTCCTGCAGGGTTACTTTGATTTTTCTCCCTCTGTCCAGATGAAATGTTTATCATCTTAAATACTCGGTGAAGAAAAAAAAAAGAGTATCCAGGCTATGAAAACCTATCCTTTTTCACAAGCCTTTCGTAGTCTGAGCACCAGCTGTGAGATGTGGCCTCCCAGTGCACTTGGCCACGCTGTAGCTGCAACGTTCCCTCCTCCTCCTCTTCGTGGGCCTTAATGATATGCACAAGCACACTCTGGGGCCAGCTTCCCAGAGCATTTAATCCACAGAGATATGATACTATGCTGGATGTTGGGTCATCCATCACCATCTCTCGCTTCTCTCTTCCTCTTCCCTTTTTCTCTCTCCACTTGTTCCATCACTATCATCGTGCCAAGTCAGACAGTTCGATTACACGTGCACTACCCCTTCACCTTTCCAACTGACCATGTATTTTATTGATCGAATAATCCGACTTATTTAAAAGTTTAAATGAAATGCAGAAGGGTTTGTTTCTTTGTATTCTCTGGGTTGTGCTCATCATTGAGCTGCACTGATCCCTCAGGGAACATATTTTTAATCAAACGGTAATTTTAGCTCTGTTGCAAGTTCCTCTTTGATTCCTCATTTATTGTGTTTGAATGTCTGTTTGCAGAGTTCTCCTCTTTATCTTGTGAACCTCACTTGGCATAGCCCCTCATTATAGCACTTTCTTGTTTCGTGCCATGTTTGTGCTGTTCAAGTAAACTTAAAGCGTGGCCCTTATACTCCTACGCATTTCATCTTCATGGTCCCTACCAGTTTCCACATTATCATCCATTATCTACTCTTTACGCACATTTGTTTCTATGGCAATGTCATCGATTATGTCTCTTGCTTTTAACTATTCACTGCAGACAACGACAACAAAAAAAAGTTGCATTTGTTTCTCACAGTAACATCCTTTTCCATTTATCAATATAAATTCTCCACATCAAAATTGTTAAGTCAACACATGCCAATCAATATCATCCTTTAGCCATTACACGGTCCATTACATATCCCTAAGGCTTCCCAAAAAGCCATTAAGTAACAAAATCTTGCAGAAGAAACCCAATCTTCCACATCCCAGAAAGCTCAGTCTGGAACCTTCATCAATGCATTTTGCCCTACATCTCTTACTGCACAGCATGAAAGACAAATGGTCGGCCATTAGCAGTGTATTAATTACATGTGAGGAATGAGTTTGTTCATCAATCAGGTAATTTCTCCTTTCACTTGTTAGTTAGAGACACAATAAGGGGGAAAAAAAGGAAAGAAACATAAGCTCTGTTACAATCTTTTCCGTTAACAGTCTGTGCAGCGTTAACAGGATGTGACACTGAGTGTATCTGCTTCTTATTTCTTCCAGAAAAAGAGACACACACACACTCACACACACGCAGTCATGCTACCCTGCTGTGTGAAGGTTCTCAAAAACACCTCAAACAGAACTGACAGGAATTATCATGTCAACACAGATTAACAACAGATATCCTGATAGACTGATGATTAGCACCATCACAATACCAGGATGCATGCATACAGTGTGATAATTACGGTACTTTTTAGAGTGCATCATAATCTTTTATCTTTTCTTACCTGAATGGGTGGAAATAAAGGCAGCAATGCAGCTTATTAAAATACTACAAATGATAAGAGTGCATGGGGATGTCATGTAAGAATAATGGTACAAAGCTAGAAAGTCTTTCCATCGTCTCTTTGTATTCAGTTGCGACACCTAAAATGACGTATCCTTGCTTTCATTGTTTTAAGATGAAGTACTGGTTGATTTAATTAATCATCATTTGGTATCAGATACAGATATTATTATAAATGTGTGCAGTGGATCTTGAGAATGTTTGAGCCCTCTTTTATCTTTTAATGTCTGAACAAGTGCAAAGATGAAAAGTCAACTACAGTTAAACACAGTTGACAAGAAAATCATCCAATAATGCACATTTGCTCTGAGAAACAGTGTGAAAATCTCCAGGATTAACACTTAATTTTGTAGGCAAAGTCAACTGCAATAGAGTTAAATCAAAAAAACAGATGCTAACCTGGCATCATCTCCTATGTAGAGAACAAAGATTGACAGTCTCTTGCAACAGATATGAAATATCAGTCTTTAACTGAACTGTTTTGTTGAAGGAAAAAAAATAATTTGCTGAATTGTCACTGGACAATTTCAAACCACTGCAGAACAGCTTTAGAAAAATACGCTGAAATTGTCCTATTAATGATAAACCAATCTCAAAAAGGTAAAGTACAAGAAAACAAATATGAAGAAACCAAGTTTATGTGCTAATGTGGAGTCGGAAAGAGTAGGAGGTTCTTAAAGAGACAGAAGTCCAATTTCAATGTGTCAAACTGCGAAGTCAGGCTTCTTAAGTTATGTAAGGCATAAACAACTGAAGGTTTTATACTTGATTTCAAAATGGCAAATCTGCAAAACACATAAGACTGCCTTTTAAGAACTTATAGATACACAATATTAGACTATTATTTTAAATAACTCAAATTTTAATACAAACATATTTTTATTTCTGCTTTGCATAACAGATTGTCATTTCATCTATTTTTGTTTGACAGGACATAAATCATCATTAGCTTTGTGACATAACAACAATAAAATATCCATCCACTAATTTCTGACTGAAACAAAAATAACAAACCAGTGATTTTTTTTGTTTGTTTGTTTGTTTGTTTTATTGAAACTAAAACGAACCTTTCAATCTTGAAGACAATCACCAAACTGTTTCTCGTTCACTTGGGACTTTCAGATAATGTTCTCTTTTATGTGCTATTTTCAACCACATAGCAATATTTTTCAAGTACTGCAGCCTGTTTGCAGAACTGCTTCCACTGAGGATATCCCAGATTGTTCAATTAAAAAACATCTGGCATTTAGAGTGTATTTCTAAGGTATTGAAGTGAAATTTAATTATGGTTTTGTCATATTTAAACATAAATATGACATTATCTATACATATGCAATTATACAATTATTTATATTTTAAAATATATAGGAAAAAATATATTTTTAGTAATTAGAATCAAAAAGCGACACTCAAATATTTTGCAGGTGTATCACACAGAGTAATATTTTTAAGTGTTGCATGTTATAGTTGTGGCTTACCAAACTTGCATTTCTCAGAAAATTGCAAATTAACAGAAGACAGAAATGTCTGCAGACTCAACAGTATTTCTATTTACATGACATGCACTCGGTACCTATCGGCCTCCTGATTTATGAATCACTGCTGCAATGTGGCATGGTGAAGTTCAGCCTCTTGCTCTGTTGAGGAGCGAAAGAACCAAAGGATGATTTAATGTCAGCAGTAGACCACATAATTTGTGAGTTTTAAGGTCAGGTCATTTTACTGGTTTATCACACACAGTAAAACCATGGTCATTAAAACAGGTGTTAGTACTGTTGACAGTGTGGATTGATAATATGGATAAAACTTTAGACCCACTTTAGTTAAAATCTTTTTCTTTGTCTACGTTGTCAGGGTCGCTCCCAAATTCTGCAATGGGCCTTTACTTCACAACAGTGTTCTTGTTGGCTGTTTAACTTTTTTCTATCACATTTTTTCCTTCCACTCAACCTTCCACTTATATGTTTCATTAAAGTAAGCAACCATATTACATATTTTGTGGCTGAACCTTATTATAGAGGATGATAACCATACAACTCTAAAGTCAACTTTGTGTAGGCCATAATGCGTCTGTATGAAAAATTGTTTTATTTGTTCTATTTAAGATTTGATGTATAAAAGCTTTAATTGTTCAACATCTGGGACAGTTTGACCTTCCGTGAGACAGATTAGTGAGGTCATTCTACAGTAACCAAACAAATACATGTTTGGTTTGAATGTGGTCAGATTTAGTCTGGTTATTTGAATAGAGTTACAGGCAGACTGTTGGATTGTCTCTGCTGTTGTAAGAGCAGCAGTGCTGTAGGCCTTGAAACATGTGTATAACAACAGAGGTAAGAACAAACGTTTTTTTTACCTTCGCTGAGCCTCTGTACTGCTTTCTTGGCCAGTTTAGTGCACACTGGGCCCCCTGTGAATAGACCGTGTGATACCATTGACACAGATTATGGATTTTACCTGCTTAAAAATATGCTATGTGGGAGTGTGGAAATGTCAGGGAAGGCACCCAGGCTCTGAGATTTACTGGGAATTTATAGATCACCAAATGCTGCTCTCTAAGGAGAAAAAGAGAAGGAGGAGGGAGAAAGTCCATGCAGAAGCCTCGTCAGAATTCAACCACTGTTTTCCATTTCACCCTGAGCAAGAACTCATGTCTGGCAAATTTGCATATACATGTATTTGCACAGATCCAATCAAAGCTCAAGGTGCCGACACAATTCCAAGATTCAAAGCGGAATACCAACCAGTGTTTCAACTGTAACTAATACCCACAGCCTGGGGAAGTGGAAGAAATGGTGCATTATCTTTGAAACAGATAACATTTAAATCACAGAGGAGTTTCGAGCAGACAGAAATACTGCCAGAGAGGTCAGGTCACTTGTTCTTGTTACAGATGGAGTATGTCAAGCAAGTAGAATAGATTAAGGATGGACAAGCCCTGCTGTCATGTACTTATCAGTTCAATAGTGCATCTAGTGATTACACATAGTGGTGAGTAATTAATTATTTATAGAAAGCATCACATTCCCTTACAGTATGCAGCCTGCCTCAAAACGAGATTATAATAAGTTTTCATGGCAGATGTGTTGCCAATTTGGGATCAAATCAAGTCTACTTGGTAAATCCTATGGCTTTATTGAGATAAGAGCTTATTTTTACATGAATATTTCTTCCAGTGAATCTTTGCAGAGAAAATCCCGAACCCATATGCGGCTTATTTTATGATCTTCTGCTGATGTCTGTGCAGCTCGGCCAGTAAAACCAAAATGCATTACTTGTTAAAATCATATAAAATCAAAGTGTGATGATTTTCAAAACATATTTTCTTCTACCAGAAGTACAGTTAATGAAAGCAAAGGAAGGAAAATGGGGAAAAATGTGAACGAAAGAATATATTAAGCCCTGAATGGGGAGATAGAGGAAAAAAAATATTCCCCACTCAGAGCATTCAGAATGTGTTATTAAGGAATGATTTCAACAGGCTCTTAGTAGCTCTCATTAGATGGTGTATCAAACCAGAACAAAAGTCACTTCTCCTAACTATGTGGGGGAAGTGGATTGGAAAATTAAATGGGAAGAGGAAAGTGAGGGAGCAGTCTGTGTTACGCTCTTGTCACCGTGGCCCTGCTCCCACTAACAAGTCCGCTCAGTCGACTCGCACCAAAAGTCATTCACATGGTCTTTAATTTCACTTCATTGATTGGAATTTAAAGCTTCAGTATATAGCGAGGAAGACATTAAGATTATCTAGTCGCTAAACCGTGAGCTGAGCATTTGTTTTTAAATTGTGGTACAGTGCAGCTGAAGCCTCGTCTTTTGAGTTTGTAGCCCTGAAAGTTCAGAAAGTTTCCTAAACGGAGACAGCACACCCACCAACTGCTGGGCACTACATGTGTCCCTGCAGTTTTTAAAGGCGTATGTATTTATATACTGTACAGCACGCCGTAGATGAATAGGAGTAACATTTTATTAAACTTGACGTGCTGTTGCCGCTTGATGCCAGATGCTAGGGACACAAGCTGTCGAAACAATAGACGAGCTCTTCAGCACTTACTCTCCCCTTCCTGCTTTTCCCTTTGTTTGCCCAGCCAAAGACACAAAGATGGCATTACATCTGTCAGCGAGATATGATTTACATAAACATCAAACTATTGTGCTGAATATCTGTCAGAGAAAGTTTCGAGACTCGCAACAGTATTAGCATTTCAAGGTTGCGTTTACAACATATTCTTATCTGCTTTGCATATACTATTTTTGTGTGTTCCTAATTTGCTCCTACGTTGTTGGTTGAAAGTTGAGGTTTATGGATGAAATCCTTTTTTTAAGAAATAAAATAAAATAATAGCACTAGCGTTCAGACGCGAGCAGCGGGTTTGCGTTTTGCAAATTGCAAGAAAAACCTTCCAAATAATGTGCTGTCCAGCAGGCTGATAAGAAAAGCACTGGAGAAAAGGCACAGCAACAACATTCCCATCCATTCAGCAAGTCCGTGTAATCACATCGTCAAGTGGAAATTACAATTCGGACAAGAGCTTGGCCATTTAAGACTCATTTTCAACACTGACTGTATATCAATCATGTGTGACAGGCATTGTGTGATGAAACTGCGGCTCGTACAAACATTCAGAGACTACAGTGTACGTTCCAGTATGAGTGCTTGATGATTTGACGTGTGCACGGTGTTGGAAGATGCATGTGTGGTGTCCTGTCATTTATTGAAGTGACAAAAGTGGCACTTCCAAAGCTATTTGCATGATACCTGGTTATTGGCAGGCAGGCTAAATTACTGACATGAAATTATAGTTATACAGACTGAAACAAATTACCACTCTAATAAAATTTGTTTTTTACTTCCGTTTACACCCCCTAGAAATCACAATAACATGACTGGTTAGTCTGTAAACAATAATCTGTGTTTGTTCAGATTGACTCCTTGATTTAGTTCCATTTTTTTTTTTTTTTTTTTGTCATTTTGGTTCTTGTTACCCAAAAAAACAAACTCAGACATACAGATAAAGTTAAAACTGCACATATAAGTACACAGTATAAAAAGACATGTAAGCAGTTAAATCAGTGGTAACTTTAGTAGTTTAGGTTAGTATTACCGAAAGCATTTGTGTTTGCTAAATTACAGGATAATGAACAAAATGAGTTTTATTTTCAGCTTTCTCTAAATTCAGACTTTAACCTACAGTTCCCAAGTATTTGATAGTCAGTATTTTTTCAATGTTAATGACTTTGGTTGAACACTTTTGGGATCCTCCCTCAACCTTTCTTCAAAGAGACTGAGGTAAATCTCTTAGAAGGCCTGCATAACCAGTTTTGTAACTGGTCTGCATGCCTGTTTAAGCTGTGCTTGGCCCAACAGTGACCAAGATTTCAATTCCTCACTGATGTCTTGAGCGGTTGCTTCAATATTTCCATATCATGTTCTTTCTTCACGACACTCCCGCCTGCATTCCCAGACTTGCAAGATTCTTACTCTTTCCTCCTGACATAAACATAAGGTGTAGTCTGATTTTAGATCAGACAGAGAGAAAACTGATTGTGTCTTAATATAGTGTATATAAACGTCTGTTTTCATTTTTATTTACGTATGAAAATTGTAATAAAACATTCATTTATATTGTCCAACCATAGAGAAAGATCAACGTCTTGTTAATTGTCACATCAACGAAAAACAAAAAGGGCTGTAGAACTATTACATAAGTAGTAGCTGAGACCCCAGTTGATATATGGCCTCCTCAACTTGTACCTTAAACATTGTACTTCAGGTACTGTATACACCGATACTACCCTTAAATCTACTGTTTTACTTTGCTGGATAGAAAGGATCGATACTCTATGAATTTTTAAACTCATCTTAGCTGTGGGTGTAGCCAGTAAGCCGCACTGCCACTATCATTTATGCCTTCAGTCTTCTCTGAAGCTCTGAACTTAATTTGAACTACCCAACTTCTCTTGATAGGTTTCTGTATTCTTTTTATGCTCAATATATAAGCATTGTTACGTGAAAGACAAACATTGTTTTTTCTGCTGTAGCTTATAGTTTACTTTAGACATCTTCCATATATTAGGAAGCTGTTTCATGCTTTATGTGCTCATACCTTGTATTCCAGCTCATAAACATTATGGAAGGGGTGAGTCTCCAAAACAGGCTTAATTTGTTTGTCACTAATGGAAACGTGACAAACCAAAAAGTTGAATTTTGTGCCCTTATAAACTAGAGGCAAATAGTGAGGAGGACTAAATTGCAGATTTACACTCAACAGAGCTTCAGAATTGAGGAGGATTTCAATAAAGGATTTGAGCTTAACTCTTCTGCTGAATCCTTTTGATTGCTGACCACTTCACACGAGCCTTAAAATAAAGTTTGGGTGGTGTTACATTTTACAGATACTGGCATGTCTGTGATGTATTTTAGACCAAGTTGGACTTACACAGACTACATAATTGGCTAATTTGCATTTTGTGGATGTGTTCAGTTTTATTCTATTTAAAGTTGACATCGTCAGCAAGCCTTTTGTGGAGTTTCTTTTTTATTTATTTAACTTTTGGATTGGTTTGCTTTTCAGTCTGAAGAACATTGCTAAAAGCCCCATGTGGAAAACATGCAGCAGAACTGAATAACCTTACATTACAAGATAATGAACTCACAAGATTTTTTAAAAAAGTAAAAAAATAAATATTTTGTTGCTAAGCAATAAAAATTTTAAGAGATCATTTTTTTTAAAGCATTTTTAAGCTGTACTGTTAAGCATTTTTGCATTGTCTCTCCACTTCTATTAAAGGTCTGATGAATCAATGTAAAATGAGATTTTCTTGGATCTAAGTAACATGATAGAAAAGGTTTTGCCAGGTTAAACCCACAGAGAAAGAATATCACTATGAAATTATTACAAATACACAGTTGAACATTTAAAAAAAATGATCACAATGGAGAGAGTTTGCATTGCAAAGCATTAAATGTCACTCTGGCAAATTAGTTTCCTTTACTAACCTGCTGTGATTTCAGTTATTTTGATATTCTGTTCAAGCAGCCTTTGATAATAATTTGATTTGTGTGTTTTATCTTTGCCAGTCAAACTGTGTAAGCGTTTCTTTTCACAACTAAATTTGTTTTCTATTTCACTTAATGTTCTGACCTGTTTGTCTCCCAGCAGGGAAAATACATTTTAGTTAAATCAGGTATTTTTGCTGTGTCTTTAACACGATTTTTCCCGAACATTCTGGAGCAACGATTAAGCTGTAAACTAAATAATAATACATGTTTTCTGTATGTCTTACTTTTTTCAGTGTGCTTGGCAGTGTGCTTTATTTGCCTCCTTGCTACGTTTAAAAATGTGTCAGAGCATGTTGCTTTTTTGTAAAATGCAAGACTCTTGAAACAATTTTAAAAAGGAACATCATAAGAAATTAACTTTGAGGAAAATGCTTTTGGTCTGATGAAATAAAAAGGTAAATGAAAGTTCAACCTATCACTGAAGAAAGTCTGTCTACATGGTATTAAGAAATAGGAAAACATTCACGACGTAAACATCCTCACAGAGTCTTCAGAAGAAGTATAGAAAGCTGAAGCAGCGAATATCAAACCATGAAGCTGCAATATCGACGTAAGCGAGAATCATTATGTCAACTCTTAATTTTCTATCTGTTCAACGATCAAAGTTTTTTTCTTCTTTTTAAAATGAATATTAATACTGAGCCTTATCTACTAAACATGAGAAACATCTTTCCTTATAGTTGCTCTGGGTGAAGGATTGGTGCATAATCAACAACTCAAAGCAGTTCACTGGACTTCCTTCAGTAAAAAGAAGAAAAGAGCAATTGTTGTTATATTGTTGATTTATTCTTCTTGTTCTGGATTATTATTATCTAGTTACTCTGTTGGTTCTATGTGTGAGATTATGGAACCAGTTGCATTCAGTCAAACTGATCTGAATGCAGTTTGGACTCAGTTTAAATCTTATATGAATTTGATCACTTTTTAAACAAATCAGATGGAAAATCTCCTGTGAAGAAACTTTGTCCAAGAACGTGACTCTAACACAGGAAACCATTCCAAGATTGGACCTCAACATGGGTGAAATGCGTATCAGCCATGAAAAAGAAAAGCTGTTTTAATAAATACCCACAAAAGCTCATGTTTAATAGAGGTTCCTCTGACCATATCTCCTCCAGATGTTCAAAAAGAGTAACAGAAAGTGGTAAAAGAAAAACTAATTAAAAATAGTGCTGCTGAAGATAATTCAAAACTTTTGAGGGTAAATGTTTTTTTATACACTTCTTCTGCAAAATAACCGTTTTTTTCGTTGACAAGACAAAATATCCTAAATTCGTGTGTTACTTTTAGAGGTTCTATTTAATATGAGATGTAAGCATAAAAATGTTTGTGTAAATAAAATGTTAAACTGAAAGAGGTTATTCATACTGAGCCTTTTAATTATTGTTGCTGTTTGTAAAATGGTTTTGCTTTTATTTATATATATATATATATATATATATATATATATATATATATATATATATTTCCAAAGAATGTAAAATAAATGTAATAATATAACCTAATCACTGACTTACTTTTACAAATATAAAATAAAAAGGCAGCTATTAATTATATGGTATGGAAAAATTTGGCTTTTTATAATTCAGCAGTCGTGCCATCCATAGAGGCCAGCTTTGCAGACTGCATGATTAACAGTTGTCCTGAAAACAGATTCTCCCACCTGAGCTATAGACATGTGCATCTCCTCTAGAGTCATCAGGGCCTGAATCTCGAGTGAGCAACAGCCTAACTCTAGAGTTTGAACACCAATGTCTTTTGAACACAAATGATTGCACTGAAATTCACTCAGGAGTAAAAGTAATCAGAGATAAACACGCAGTCAGGTGATTTGTTTCAGTATTTTTGAATTCATATTCTAATATTTTTGCAGTTTATATTCTCTTATTTCATTTTAAAAAGTCTTAGTAGGTCTAGTTAACCCAGCAAATCTATTAGGGTTTTAAAATGGAGTACAGACATCAATTTGATGTTCATTGTATTTATTTGGGATGCTAAAATTAAGCATGAAACAAGAGCCTGGATAAGTCAGAATTTGTGCAAGTTTCCTTGGCGGAGAAAGGTAGTAACAAGTTGGGACGGGTTCGACTGTAATCCCTCTGGATTCAGTGAATCTACATTGGCAAAAGGACAATAGTAATGATATTCACCTAATCTCCACTGACAGATTCAGGACATGCTTTTCATTAACACAAAAGTGGATAAGAGAGCCATAAGCACTGTTTCAGAGTTTACCTAAATCCTTTGAAGCTAACTGAGATCCCCATTCCGGTGTCACCTGTCTCTGTCTGCTCGGGTTTAAGCCGGAGCAGGCATCGTATTTGCGACACTCTTTGACATGGTTCAATTTTTTGTCTGGTATTTCCATAAAGGCTCTGACTACAACTCTAACATAGACAAATTTAATTTCTCATCTTGTTATCAACAAACCTCAACAATATCCAGACCATGAAAAATTATGCATGCAGGGCCCCTACTTAGCGTGTTTTGACTATTAGTTCCCATCGCTTTCTTTTCCAACATTTGACACATTTGTGTTCCTTTATGTGTGGATAAATAAAGGAGCACTGTAGCTAAGTAGTAAAATCTTGCACTCTTTCATCCCCCCCTAGACAAAAAAAGCATCCCACCGTAATTCTAATTATTTGGGGAGTGTTTTCACAGGTTACAAAGACACGTTTGATTTCCCTCTGTCTTTGTCTATTTCCTTTTTTTTTTCTTTTTTTTTTTTTTCGAAGATAAAGGGTGTCCGCAGAGTTTCCAGTCAATACTGCAAAGGAAGCAAGACGAGGGAGGATAGCACTTATTTTTCTTTTTAATTAGCTTCATCTGAGGAATTATCCAGCACTAATATAATGGCTCGATTCATCTCCCGCGCCATCTGGTGTGAGAGAAGTGTACCTCTGGAGCTGATTGCTTTCCCTTGGTGATGTGTCGGGGTAATAGGCTGTTCAAAGGCTCCTCTGAGCTCGGACAGCTGAGCGGAGGTGGGGCAGCGGCAGCTGGCCTTGGCGTCATCACCTGCTGCCTGTCAACGAGCTTTCGGATATGGTCCACACCAAGCTCTAAGAGAACGTACCAACGTGTGTGTAAATGCGGGTGTGCGGGCGTGTGTGCATGTGTGCGTGGGCTTGCATAAATGTGTGAAGCACCTCAGACTTGTCTTGCAGACAGTGCATGAATTTCATATTCTTGTTGAAAAGGGAAGAAAAAGACAAGAAGGCACTTTTCTGGGATTCTGGTTTGCACTTTTGCATCATATGTCAAACGATACAACAAAACACATGTAATTCATCTTTCTGGTAAACAACTTTGCCTTATGTTGTACCTGAAAGATACCAGCTACTGTATTTCTTTAAACACGTTCATTTTTTAAATTATTTTGCTGTCACTTGAATTGCAATTTCACCAACTGTATTTGTCACATAGGTGGGGGGTTCGTTTGAAAACTTGACATCTGGTTGTCTCTGAGTCTTTCAAGCTCTTCCTGCAGTGCAGTGCACCCAGAGCATCTCTGCATGGTTGAAACCTGTTGACTGTGACCCACTTTTATTAGCACAGTCTGTTTGGAGGATGGAGTTTGCAAGGTTTGCTAAATTAACCCCTTAACTGTCACCCCCAAAACATTTACATGTCAGACACAGGTTCTGTGAGAACACCAGCATCCCCATGACTGTTTAACTACGGAGCTATTTTTGTATTCTACACAATGGAAAATCGAATTCTCAATCCGTTGTACTGCTTTTATCAACTCTTCAGTCATCGGCAGGGAAATATCTTTTACAAAAATGGAGTTCAATCTTGTCTTCTACCTGACCCCACCTTTTAACTCTCTCATCCTTTCATCCTGTTCATCCTCCAGCCTCTCTTTTGTTCTCTCTCATTCACCTCATGTCTCTTATTTTGACCCCTTTTACAACTTACGGCAGGTTAGTGGTTCCCAGTTTAGTAACAGAATAGTAATTCACAGAGAAAGTGCTCCGGAGAAGTGCACAAAGTGCGATCAGTGCAAGATCACTTACACTTCAGATTCAGTCCAACTTGACTTCACAATAAATCAGTCTAGAACTCCATTCTGTCTCATTGTTCTCATCCTTTATTCCTGTTTATCTCTAAAATGATCCATGTCGTTCAGAGTGTGCACGCGTCCTAAAAAGTCTTTTAAAAAAAACATAAATTCATGTATCTCAAATTAAAGTATTAAAATGTCTTCACTTCATCAGAGAAGATGAAAGTTGGCCTTAAAAAAATTGAACTTAAATTTTGTCAGGATACAAGAGTTGCATTTCAGTCAAAATGTTCTTAGAAAACCTGCAGAAATCCGGTCAGGCATCATTCCTGCCTCAATGAGCTGTTTATTGAATGTGTTGATTATGTTAAAATCAGTACCTTTAGATGGTTTCAAATATTTTTTTCATAAGGTTTTTGGGACAGGTGACCATTTTACTTGCATTTCCATAAAAACCCTGCTGCAGAAATATGATTATAAATTGCAATTCCTTTTTGCTGGCCTTCAAGTTAAAACTTAAGATTAAAAACCTGGGTGGGTCAGGGGGAAATCTAAGTAATGAAAATGAGGGCACACTTAAAACAAGTGCTTAAATCTGGGACGTGTGCATATTTGCTTTTTGAGTGGGATCTAGATGAACACAGACTTATTTAAGGTGTCGTATCTAACAGCTGAGTAGCTTTAAGGCTCATCAGATTGAATTGTAAATATGGAGAACCTTTGTTCATTCAGAGGTGTAGACATACTCTGCCTCATTTGCCGCATGTTAAGTCATGACCAAGCTGGTTATTATACCATGCAATCTACAATTAAAATGAAAAAAGCTCTGCAGCAAAAAAAAAAATAAATAAATAAAAAAAGTCATTTCCCTAAGCTCAAACTGCACTTACACACCAGGCACAAATTTCACTTTTACACGAAAACTTCCCATGCATGCAGCACATTATCATTTGATTTTCAGCCAGAGTTCTCAATTAAAATTATACAGAGGTTGCATTTCATTACCTGAGCTCGGAGCAATTTGCAGGCCATTAAGCATCTACCTGTATCAGTGGAGATGTTTTTGAGGTGAACATCTGGGGTTGAGGAGGCAGAGCATGAAATGAAATGCCCCTGGCTCTTTGCTCTGCCTTTTGTCCAAGAAGGGCCAAAGGTATTAGAACGCCATGCATAGTAAAGAGCATGTTTCTATGGACTGCAACAAATTGCTTGGGGATCTGAATAGAAATAGAAAACTTTGAAGGTTTGATATGAAGTTTGTCACACTACTTCAGAAAACCCACAGAAGAAGAATTTCATTCTGAGCTCTTCTGATTCATAGTGCTGTTTTTAATGTTTGCACTTTCTTAACCCTTGAACTATTTTTATTTATTTTTTTGTCTTTCTCAATTATGAAGACCTGTAAAAATGCAAAGTGCTCCATGCTGAATTTCTCATAAGGGATCATGAATCTCTATAAAACTATAATTGATTTCTGTGCTGTGCTATAATAAAGACTTGCCATGAAGGAAAGTATCCTTAGGAGACCTTTTAACAGCATCAAATCATTACAACTAGGATCTAATGATTTTCTCTAAACCATAATTGAAAATACAAACTGCAATTATGTTTCCTTAATGATATAATGTAATTTGGATGTTAGCTTATGGTTTACAACATGTATTGGAAATCTCTTCCTTGCACGTGCTTGTTCCACATGGGATAAGTCCCCATACTGTGGATAAAAATAAATTTGTTAAATTTTTAATTTCAAGTAACTTCAATAATGAATTGGACATATGTAGGTTGCACAAACATTTTTTTAATTAAAATGAATTTGTGGTTTGAAAATTTTTAAGAAACATATTAACATAATGTGGAGCTACAGTGCCTTCAAAATATTCCCAATATTCTGGCAGTATTTCATGCCAGAAAAAAGAAGGGAAAATCTTTTGGGCTTTAGCAATTTTTGCAACTAAAAATCTGAAAAAGATACCTGCCCTTCATATTCATCGAGCCGCCATTGAGTGAGTATTTTGAAGACTAACCTTTTGCAGCAAGTACAGTGTTTTGGGGCGTGTGGCGTTTACTAAGCTGCACAAGCTCAGTTAGATCGGATGGAGTGCCTGAACAGTAATTTTTAAATCTTACCGCCAGTTCTCAGTACGATTTATTGATCTGGAAATTTACTGGTGTATTTGACAACATCAGTACTTTTTGTATGCTTGAAAACGCACAAATTACTGACAGAAAATAACTATTTACTTTTGTCTTCTGTTGAATTAGTGTTGAAATTTGTTTGACAGTTTGCTGTCACATGTAACACTTGCATAGCCTATTTTCCTTATGTAAGATGCAATGTCTGCACTGCTGAAGTCTTATCAAGCGTTGCTTCAGAGCTCCACCCTTTAATCTTCTGTAGCTGAAAGAAGGGGAAAAGAATAAAAACTCAGTCTAATATCTTTTATGAAAAAAGAGAGAAAAATGATCAAAACATAAAAGCAAATCCCACAGTTAGAGCAGGGCAGTTTTGGTGTGTCTCTTTCATACTGTTGTGTATAATATAATTTTTGCAGAGGATTAAAGGTCTTTGCTACAGGGTATTCCAAAATACTTGTTACAGCACGAAACGGCTTTCAGTTTGTCAAACATCTGCAGAGTCGCCTTCTACGTCAAGCAGTGAACATGGCTTTCTTTGACAGTGTAAGGCAGTAGCATTAAGAGAACCACAGCACAAACCAGCTTTTTTTTGTAGCTGTTATCATCCTCCAACAGTATGAGAATCTCACTGGAGATTTTTTTTCCAGTACAAGTTGCATTGTAGATGATATGCAGTAATCAGGTCCTCAGAGTCTTCTTCTGTCTCTCTCTCTCTGTGTCTGTAGTTTGTCTCTTTCTGTCCCTCCACCACCCTCACCAAAGCTGGTAAGCACTCAAGTTTTGCAATGTTTCAACATTACATCACTCCACATGGCACACTATTAAGCTTGTGGGAACTGGGAATACAGCCCAGGCCTTCATATATGTCATAGTCTTCGGCTCAGTTGTTGCTGGGAGTAGATGAACTGCATGCTGACCAGATGAAATAACCAAAGCAAAGTCCTCTTTGTTTCCTTCGCGAGCAAAACAAGTGGCGATGCTGCAAGTGGTGGTTGCCTTTTTCTCCATTTGTGCATTCTGATATGAATACATCATGCACGAGCAGGAGGCTGTCTGCAGGAATCCGTCCATCTGCCTTTATGATATTCCATCCAGGTACGACGTCATGGCGACACTAGTTATGCAGTGGAATTTACTGTCTGCACTGCGGCAGATTACCATTGCTTAACATGCCACACAGGAGACTTAAAGAGGCAGCTCCGTTTGCAGCATTGCATCCTGCTGGCAGCTATGTTGGAATGCCCGTGGCATGCTGGGATGTCTGGTTTTCCTGTGAAAAACACAGGGCACGTTCCATCGTGTAACATGTAAAAGAATGACAGAATTGATTAAAATAGTCACAATGGTTTCATTTCAGATTGCCTAACACTAAAAATGTGCCCTATCTAAATTCGTTCAGTTTTGGAGAAGTGGTGGTCATTCTGTGCCAGCTTCCATTGCTCTTCTCAAATTATTGTATGCTCTTTCATTAAAATATGATGTCATCAGGGGTAATCAGTGGAAACCTTAAGTTATATAACCATCAGATTTTAAAATGCACAATTTTCAAGGTCAATATCAGCCATTAACATTACCTAAAGTAGCCTTTAAAGATGGCAGCTAAACGTGTTTTAATATTCCTTTCAACTTTCATTCCACAACAAAATACAAATTCATCCTAAATAATTTAGCACCTCTGCATATCAAACAGGCGTATCAGAAATCAGCCTCGGGTTGCATTCTAAAGGAAAGTTTCTCACCAAGCTGAAGGCTATATGGGAAAAAAAAAAAAAGACGTAAGCTTCTCTGAGTACAAGAAGATTTTCTGTTTAAAAAAATGTCTGGGAAGATGAGAATTAATCTTTTGAAGTTGTTATCTGCATATGTACGCTATCAGACTCCAGCACCAGGATATAGGAGGATATAAAAAGGCTCAGTTTTTGTCCACCATGGGCAATCCTTCTGGCATTATGGTTGCAATGTGGGTTTTGCCAGTGTGATACTGATTGCCTGGGGTTAAGCAAGCATTTTTCAAAAAATTGATTAAATCAACCACAGTATGTCTCTGTTCTGATGCCACTACTTTGCTAGGTATGGACTGTTGCCTGAAGCTGTAACTTGTGGTAGGAATGTTCAGTTTAGCAGCAATCGTTTATTTTATTTATTTATTTTTTAAAAAACATTATTATTCTTTCTTTGGAGCTTGATTTTCTTTCATTCATATGCACAAAAGTCTTTTTTTTTCCTGTATATGGACTGTGGTATGCAGATTTTTGTGTAGTGATTTAAATTAGAAGTTTGACCTGGCTTTCTTTTTGCATGGGCTTTTGAATGAAAAATGTAATACACTACATGGATGGGAAGGATTTTAAAGTGATTTGAAGATTAAAGTAATCCTTTTCTATGTAATATCTTTTTTGTATCTGAAATCACTCCTGTCTGGCAGGACTCCACAGACAAATCTGCTGTATAGGGAGATGTCTATAGTTGTTTCAGTAATATTCATGATCCTGTGGAACCAGAGGAATATGACACGCCATCTAAAGCAGTTTTAGAAACAATGTCAAGCTGAAAAGCACCACCAATATTCGAGTGACTTGATTTATTGTTTTAGCAAATGCATAAAAATTCAAATGGTTAAAATCTGTAAAGTTTGCATTCAGTAAATATTTTTCATATATTGTTATGGGGCAGAGCACGTTTTACCTGGAGTGAATCACCTTTGACAAAAAATATCTTGACTTTGTAGGGGATATTCATGGCAAGGTCATGCTTCAGTACTGAAGACAAATTCATATACAGAAGAGTTAAATAACCTGTCAGAAGATGAAGTTTAGTATATTTAATACATTTTCTAAATAAGATGACTCATTAAAAAAAAGAAAATGTATGCATAAAAACAGGAGATGATGGAGAATAAATTAATGAGAGCAGATTATGTAATACGGGAAGAAATAAAGAGCAACCTGGAAGCATTGTCAAGAAGATTCCAGGTGGACGATTCAGAAGTGAAATGAAGATAAAAGTATAGATGAAAATAGACTCCATAAAAAAGAAACTGCACAAACTAGCTAAGAAATTACATAGATGCATGTAGACTCTCCAGCTCAGCCGAGCTGCTGAACCAGGCAGCTTGCAGACAACCATAGGGTCAGATGAAAGTATAAGGGTCAAAGTAACCTTTGCTGACTATATTTCCCATAACAGGCAAATATTCAGATGGAATATTCTGTAAACTGATCTGGTTTAGTGCATGCCTTGGGAATGAGCTTCATGAATTTTATGTTTGACTTCTGGATCGCAGTATACACAGAATATAGAGGGGAAGGACAGAAAACGAGAACAAAATATAAGATGACAAATTAAGAGAAGAGACGTGCATTAAGATGTATGAGATGCTAAATCGGCTTCTAGTAAACTGGAATTTACTTCCGTAGCTTCTGCATTGTTTTGTGGGTTGATAAATAATCATCCTTTTTCACATTTTCAGTCCGGATAAGGATTTTTAAAATGCACTCTCCTAAAACAAAAAGAGCCTTTTTTGTCACTCCCATGTAAACAGAAAAGCACAATAAAAATGGCCTGTGGCCTCATTCACAGAAAGCATGTGGAGGGCAACAAAGTTCATCTTAGCAGAAAACCTGGGTAAGAAATACAAATGGATTTTTTTTCCCATTCCCCCATAAGAAGTCTTTCCATTAGGAATATTTTTCACAGTTTTCATTAACAACCTTAACTTGGACACATTAACACAGCTAATTCCTCCAGAACTAATATAGTAGGTCAAACAGGGACTGAACAGCCAGACCACCAAGACAAATGCTGGGCATCCTTTAGGAATATGAAATTTCATAAATTTCATATTCATAAGAAAACTATCAATAGCTATTACATTTTTCTCAGTATCTAAGCTGAACAAGAAAGAGAGTGTAAAAAAGTCACTTCTCCGCTCTTACTGGTTCTACCCCAGTCCACCCATTTGCAAATCCTGTAGAGCTCTGCACAGCTCCTCCTTATTTCCGTATCTACTTAAGTTTTTATCTCTCTAATAAGATCATTTAAAATATTAAATCAGATGTTAAAACCAGTTTCTCTGTACTTATGTAACCTTTTTACCAAATACATTTTTTCTCCGGCATGGGCAACAAATTTTCACTTTTACTCACGTAAAAAAATGTTTTTTTTTTTTGTTTTTTTTTCATTTTTACTTTTTGAAGGAAATGGGGTCAAATGCAAGAGAAAATAAAAATGCAAGCTGAATAAATTGACAGGGCAGAGAAAGACAGGTGAGATATTAAATATCTAGGAAGCATGTTTCAGTGATAATCTTATGTGTAAATATATTGTCCTGTCTATCTGTGAAACTATTTTAAAAATAAAAATTAACCTGATGAACCCGAGAGATTGGCTCCAGCCTCTGTCATGACCCTGTAAGGATACGTGTGTTCAGATAATGGATGGATGGAAATTAAAAGCTCTAATTTACACTTTCACCAATACTCAGCATAAGAAGTTGATGTGATATTTTCAGTTCACACACACAGCAGACCTTGATTTAATCTACAACGACAACAAGCTGTACGAAATATTAGAATTACAGAGGAGCTGTTAAAGGTTAACTTTAATTAACATAGCAGACCATTGCATTGTTTGCCCACACTATTTGTATTCTGTTTTATAAAATTTTCCAAAAAATAAATACAGAAAAGGCTCATCATAACTAGATTTCATAACTAATGTAACTGATTTGAGATGTGAGTTCCTATACAGCTGTTATAATAAGGAAATAGTTGTCAGTGGACAATGGCTAACTTTTCATTAGGGAGTAGTTTAAGTTTACAACCGCTGGCAATGGGACCACATCTTCATTAGATACCATGAACACTGTTCATGAAAATATGACAGGGAAGCATTAAAAATAAAATCTGTGCCCACACAGAGACATTTTCCTAATGCTTAAAAGAAAAAATCATATGTGAAACTAATGAAAATCATCTTTTAGAACAAGAGCAAATGACTTGTCCACAGAAAACATTAGAAATAGTGTCATATATTGTGACTTATACTTATTTACCACAACCCTTTTTGCATTTCTCTGTATCTGCCTCGTTTTTTATTGCCGTAACACAATATGCTGCCTTAGCTGGACAATGCACTAGCATCAGCGCAATAACCATTTAACATTCTAGTGGTCATAATTTATCACCAGTTAAGCCAGACTACCAAGTATTTATTTTTAGACGTGAAAAGATTTAATTAAAACTAAGATCAAGAAACTTGATCTACACTTGGTGCTGCTTGTAATCCATCTTCAATTAACCAAAATTCATTTTTTATTTTTTTTTACTATACTCAAAAAATATCTTCTCTATCCCATATTGTATAATTAATATTGATACAATAAAGAAGTAATGATAAATATTAGACAGCTCTAGTCTAGCCTTCTTGCTAAGGCTCTATCTATGTGCCTCAAAGTTTTTACAAGCAATTAACATTAGCTGCACAATGAATAAAGTAGAAGAAAATGTGATCATTTATATGTTTTTCACAATACATCTGATTTACATATAAGTAATGCCACAACACTTAGATTTGATGTTTTCAGTTTGATGAAGTGGAGATTAGATACAAACATAATTATTTGAATTAAACTATTTGCTCATCGTGTATCAACACTTTCTTTACTTTTTATCTACTAATTGACATATTTTTTTCATATGTTTAATGTTTTGCTCTGCAATTCTTCCTTCAATGTGGTCATCTTTGGAAAATTGCTAGTGGAAAGCTGCAAGGTTCAGCATGTAACAACTACTATAAGCAACACCCAGGTGACTCTTTTATGCCCACTGGTTGCTAAATTTCCAAGCCAGCTAATTAGATACACCATGTAACATTAATTAAGGCAATTTGGGATTCCAGTTCTGGGAAAGAAATTTCTTTTCCTCTGTGAGAAACAGTCTGACTCACATCAAATCCCATCCTCTGAGGCAATTAAATATAATATAAGGAAGTGTGCTAGCAAAGCATTTGCTCAATATATATAGTTTGAAAAGATGGACATTGATGAGAGAATGACATTCATTGCTGCTCTGAAATTGCAAACAGTGTTTTCTCAAATTAAATGTTCACCTTCAATGTCTTGTGCTTTTATGTTGATTTTTCTAAAGTTTGCTCACTTATAATAAATGATCTGTCTTTCATTTTTACAAAGTTTGTACTGAAGAGATCAGAGAAAAATTAGGAAAAGATTAAATAAATCTAAAGAGAAAATACTTTACTTGAAATCAAGTATTGGGTTATTTAATTTGCCTTGATTGTCCAAAATAAAATAAAATAAAATAACTCAAATTCCTTTCAAACAAATCAAAATTCTCATTTCACAAGCCTTTATATAAAGAACATCTTTCTCTCAGTCTTCCAAGAACTACACCACCATGAACAAGATAATAAAGCTGCCAACTGATATCAGGGACAGGGTCATAGATTTGCACAAGGCTAGAATGAGCTACAAACTATTAGCAAGAATATTTGTGAAAAGGTGTTTACTCTTTGTGTGATTATTGCAAAATCACACAAAGGTTGCTGTTGTTTTGCAGCTATTGGGATCTAAATCTTGAGGAATCCTGCTACATCAATTCATAGGTAGGAATTACAATAAAGAAGTAATGGACTAAAGATCATGTCACAATTAAAGACAAAGTAAAAATAAATATTTGAAACATGTACCTATTTGCTAATTTTCATGGAGATTATCTAAAGAGTTTGAAAGCTGATGCAGCTTAGGAAAGCTGAGCTATATTGCAACTTAGCACACTGTTGGAGGGAGTTTAGAAAGAAGCTATGTCAGGAAAGCCATTCACTTTCATTGTCTCTGATTAGCTGAACTCCTTCAAGAAGAGGCAAAGAAAACTGTGGATGTTAGCTTCTCCAGTCATGCCAAGAAGTTTCCTCTGTGCACACTGATGCATATTTATGAATATTTGATCAGCTCTGAATTGTTAAAACAGGCAGTAATAAGCATTTTCAGAAGGAGTCTCAAGCATTTGCGGATTTTAGCTGGTTTGTGGTCCAAAACACCCAGGAAATCTGGAGGCTCGCTGTAATGTTTTCTAACAGAGTAAGTTGTGGTCCCTAAAACACACATGTTAAACATGCTACCCTGAGTAAGTTATAATGATCTTATTACAAATTTAGAGTCTAGGTAAGTTTATGTCTGATGTGACCTTCAAAGTTAATGTATTTTTCTATTTACTGATTCAAACACATTTTTGATGGCTGGTCGTAAACAACTGACAGGAATTGACTTGCTCTTGATGCAGGCATCTAGTAGGTTTGTAAATTAGTGGGTACCTCATCGCTGTAATTGTTTATCAGCAAGTTATGTTTAGAGTTTAATATTGAAAGTAGCTCTATTAATGAGTGCAATTTATCTTGCTTGAAATAATTTTTTACATTGTATTTCAACCTTAATTAACGGGTATGAAAGTGTGGTGAAACCTGTTTCCCTGACGACATCAGTAGCAGTTTATACCTTTTAGAAAAGATTGATATTGATCTGAATGTAAAAGGCATTCTTTGCCATTTTTAAATCAGAAAGGGTGCAAACATAGAGCGTATGAATGCATAAGTGTTGTCATAAAAAAACTGTTTCACACACAACATTTACCTATTCTGTCATAGCAGATTGAATTCTATGAAATTTCTACATTACCGCCTGTCATATTCTCACCTTTAATATTTTTCCACAGCCAGGACAGCCGCATAAAGTAATCCCTAAGTGTGTAAGGCAGCGGACATTTGTTGGCTCTTCATCCAATCCAAGGCCTTCCATTATGGGCGCAGATGACAGATGGAGATATGCTGGTGCTCTCCCTCTGGCTGTAAAGCATTGGGCCTAACCTTCCTTACAGCAGAAGTAATGGTCCACACCTTTAATTGTCGTGGACTGTTCATCTTCACTAACAATAGCAGTAAGCTATGGGTCTTGGAAAGAAAGGCAGTCGGGTCTGACAAAGGAAGTGATTTAGTTCTGGAGGCAATTTGTAAGCGGTCGTTCAACGGGCAGCAGTAATGTGCCGGAGAGACAGACCATATAGGGGTAAGAGGAGCAAGAGATACAATAGTGGCATGCAAGAAAGGCTGGACTTCTTTGGACATTATATGAATGTGTCTGAAAATGAAGCAGTTAAAATGTAGATAGTGAGTGAGACAACCACTGAGTCATTCTCTCTGAAGTGGACATAATTCTGTGAATTGGGGAAAGCTGTGAAGACGTAAAGTGAGTTGGATAGCTGTGTTGTTATCTCTGTTTCAGGATACAATGAAAACATCTTTCTTTAAGAATGAGCTGGTTGAATGCATGAGATTTACTGATGTTTCAAGATCACTATTCCAACTGATCTTGAAACATCACTTGAAGTTCAACTTTCATTTGTTTCTTCCTTTGTCGAAGCCTCTTGAAGTGGCATGTTTGTGAAAAGAAATATGATTCTGATGGTCACCGATTTGCTGTCTGAATTATATACATAAACAAGTGTCGATGCAAAATTTAAGCATGTCCTCCAGAAAACTTGTGGCCTATGAGAAAGATTGGTTTGCAAGGTGTTCGCAAACGGAGGCTTTCTAACCTCAGAGCAGTTTAATTGCATCCATTCCTAAGAAAAGTCTGCAAATGTTGAATCTAGATTCTCTGGTGAATTGGCAGCAAGCTGCTCGACAGCAGATGACTAGCTTCAAACGAGGAGTGAGGGGGGTAGGGATGAAAAATCTTGACAAACAGTGTGAGAGGGGGTCCACATCATCTCTCGCCCCTGACAGGCTCCCCCATGCATGAATTCAAAGCTGGTAAAACCATGGCTGGATTCATTTTGATCTGACATCCATCATGTAGATCAGTGTTGTGGTTTCGCTGTAGTGTGTCCACAATAAGATGTTTTGGCAACCAGCCCATGACATCTGTTAGAACCAGTCGAGAGAATCTGGGACCAATTTGGCTTTTGTGTCACAAGTTATTGCTGGCTTTTGGCATCGGGCTCCTTACATTCATTACAGGATAGTTGGACTAGTACTTTCAATTATTTTTGTTTAAAACCTGTAATGTAATTTTATGTATCTAACTTTTTATGTATTTTTTGTTGCAAACTTTAAGAAATGTTATCCTTTTATATTCCAGAGGATAATTTTTTGATTGCTAAAAAATGTAAGCAATAAACTACATTATAAATTTAGAGACATTTTATCAAACTGACTGAAAGCAACTTCAGCAGATAACCTTTTGAACTTTTAGGTTCTGACAGTTAAGAAACATGGTTAATTTAAAAATGTCTTTTGAAAATCTCAAAATTAAGCAAAGTGTCTGAATTTGCACAGTATTGCTAACATGCAGTAACATACTAAAGAGTTTAAACGCTGACTCCAGATGCCTTTGCCCTGGCTTTAAAAATAATCAAAATCCTGTTTTACACTTCATCACCTTGCTGTCATTTTTAAAATAAATCATTAATGACTAGTTACAGGGAGGATGACTAAACTAACAATATTCTGTGCTATACAGGTAGATATGGTTCTCGAAGATACGTCATATTTGTTTAATAGCTTCTCCTGTAATCTGTGGGCTGCCGGTTGGAGCCCCGTCTCTATCTGTCTCCATCTTGTGTCCTTGGGCAAAACACTTCATCCACCTTGCCTGCTGGTAGTGGTCAGAAGGGCAGATGCTGCTGGTGTGTGGCAGCCTCACTTCAGGCTGCAATCCTATTTTTTACCACTTTTGGCGTGTGGATGTGTGCATGAACTGGAATAATTAATTTCATTGTAAAGTGTTTTTAGGTTCAAGAAAAGCGTTATATCAGTCTGATGTCATTTCATTACAAGTGGTATCTGCCTGTTGAATTTTTATTAAAACAGGAGATCAGAAATCAGCCACAAATCTCAGATTGGTGCATCTCCAGATAAGTTGTAAAATTATTTCACTTTTCAACGAGTGACTTGAGTAATCAAGGGTTATTTTATGGTTCCTTGCCAAACTTGAACTAATCCAATCAAAAGTAAGTCTGTGGTCTGCTCATTGTGGCAGAGATATTTAACCAAGCATTAATGTCGTTAACATCAGTGTCCAAACCCAGCTTGAATATTGGTTTCCTTGCTGCATTACAGAGCTACAGCTGAACAGTTCCAGCTTGTATGGCTGCAGTACAGCAGCATGTGTGTGGAGGGCGTTGGGCAGATGGGACGTGTCTGATATCTCTCACTCAACATAATGAGACGAGAATGCGCTTCACCAGTTTTTGGGCCCGACTGAGGGCAAGAGACACGGTGCCCACTCATACGGGAGGGATCTTTCTCCTCTTCAAAGATAATGAGATGACAATGTATTCAACTATGATTAGACAGAGACAGGGTTTCAGAGGCAGGGATGGAGGGAGAAACGTTCTCCAGCACTTGTCTGCTGCCTTTGATCAAACAGGAAAAGCAACTGTCATTCTTTGTATCACTGCTGGACACATAAAAGCTCAGCTAAATACTTCATCGCTCTCAGTGTCACCAGAAGGCCAAAGTTTGTTCATGCAAACCTGCTTTCTAGTTCAGGTGACTTTTTTTTTTTGCCCGCGCGGGGCTCACCAGGGAAATGAGCTGAATAAAAGCTTGATATACTAAATATGTTGCTGAAGTCAGCCGCTTGACGAAAATTGTAGCAGTAAAATCAATTTGCCATAACCAGGGAGAGACGACACGTCGTTTTTGCCTGCCGTCGCTCCCCTTTCCAAAGCGTCAAACGTGCCATGTTAAAAGGCTTAGTTAAGCAGGCATGACAAGAGAATCTTACTCTCAGTTGACAGTTTGTTGTGACGCTTGTCTTTAGTTCCTGTGGTGAAAAGCTCTTGCATGCTTGTTTTGTATTTGAAACTCTCACTCTTTCTTAGAGTGTTCTGTTTTGACATATAAACCATACAAATCCTGCCAAAAACTTTTCAGGCATCTTAATTGAGCAGTGTGCTGGCTGCTCTGTTTTGAATTCTGAGGCTGTGTTTTGACAGCATAACATAAAAAAACTAGAAACCAGAAAATAAAAATAAATGTAGCGTTTTCAGTTATCTGGTGCAATATGTGGATTATTTGCCTGAAATATGTTATTTTTTTGTCCTGCTGAGCATTATTATTACAGTGCTATTGTAATGCTCATACAATAATGTTTTAGACTTGAACCATATATTTTGTCTTCAGAACCAATGAACGAATGTACAGTAGAATATTTACAACTCATGCTGAGTTGTTGTGTCTTCCTCCCATCACTTTCAATCTTTGTTGACTGTCACAAAAATGATAAAATACAAGCGAAAGCTTCTCCTCCAGTTGAAAAATAAATTCCCGAAGAGGCTAGCAGCAGAGCCAGAAAAAATACAACAATCTGTCAAGCTTTGTCATACAATAATGAGACATTGTTCAAATGTTGTGATGCCAAAATCCCTTTAAAAACCTGACAAATCATCGCTCTGAGCAGAATCCATCTTGTTCAGGCTTCACGCTTCCCTTAAACTCAGCAACATGCTCGTTTTGAAAGTAACAGAATAGAATGCCTTAACGTCCAATTTCCCAACATTTCATCATCGTGTCTTGATAATTATGCAGGGTTATTAGCTCAAGTATTTGTCCTTGGCATTCTTAATGCTGTTTGACATTTTTTATGAGCAGTAATGGCATTGGAGATTTTGATCTGCCTTAGGCGAAGGTAAACGCTTCCTCTGCAGTGCAACAGCACCCTCTCTTGAAAAATTAGGATATAATTGCATCACAATGCAGGACCTTGAAGTTTGTCTGCAGTGAACCTTCAGACTAAAGCTATTAGTATTATTAAGTTGTATTAAATGAACATTGTTCTCTATTAAAATCAAAGTTTCTCCATTCTTTAATGTGTACAGAAAATTGGTGAATGCATGGATGAATAATAACTGAAAGGACAAAACCATGCCAAAAGAAAGACTAAGCTTTCTTCACTTGAGAATTTTTTACCTTATAAAAACAAGATGCTAAAAATTTAAGTTTAGCAAGAGATATTTTTTTTTTTATTTAATTTGCTATCATAAAAAGTGTCACATCAATTATCTGTAACCATGCTTGCTGATTCTGAGAACATGAAATAAGATGTCTTCTTTGCTTTGTTTTGTTTTTATTTTTTGTTTTTTTTAGAAAAGCATGTGACACTAAATAACTCGGCAGATTTACTAAAAGAAATTTACATTATTAGTTGTCTTGCTTCATCTACAATAAAACAGCTAATAGTAGGGATGCAGTTGAAGCATCTTAACTCTAGATAATTTCAAAATATTAACCTAAAAAACCCCCCAACAGATTATAAATGCAGCATAGAATACAGCATTGCTTAGTTTCATTTTTCAATCTTTATGATTCTTTATCAAAATAATGTATTGGATTCTATGCTGTGGACTTTTTACAGCAAAGCAACTTTTAATTATGAATATTTAGAAGAAATCTTTACCTTAGCATGGATTTGGACTCTTATATTCCCTTCTGATTATTAATATTATTACCTGTTTTCACAGTATATGTAATACAGCATAGATACAAATATATATCTAAGTGGATGCAGATCTGTGTGCATAATTTTGTTAATTTAATGTCTAAGGTTTCTCAAGACAGTTGTCACTGTTTTCAGCTGAAATTAACAGAACAAAATACTTTTTAACAGAGAAAACGGAAACAGATTTTACAATAGTTTTATGAGAAGGACTATATGTTTTTTATATAAAGTATATCTCATGGAAATAGGTATTTTCGTTAGGGTTGGTGTTGGGTGTTTTGCTAAATCTTCTGGAAATGAGTTTGACTATCTTTCATCACTCTGAGGATTTCACTTTTATTCCAACATTGAAATGAATACATACAGTTAAGCCTGATTACTCTTTCCCCTGACAGATTTAGGTTTGAATTCATATTAGAATTTCACCATCATGTTGATTCTGACTGAATGTAAGTTCAGAGTCCCAGGTTGAACCCGATAAGGACTTGGTGGAGCATAAAGATTGGCATGATGACTGGTGAAAACATGCAAAAATCTGGTCAGCATTTATAAGAAGGTTCTGACTATAATGCTGAAAAATTATTTTCCATTAATTCTATATACACACTGCATAATTTTGATCAGCCATTTTTTAAGTTAAATTGAAAATATAACACCTTCATAAATTTTGTCAATTTATTTCAAGCTTTTCACATGTTTTTATCAATTTTGAGTGTGGTGTCACATTTCCTTCTTAATTGAAACTTGTTTCTGAATTTGTATAATTTTGGACTTAAATGTAACTGAAAAACACCAAAGTAGAAAATTGATTGGATCTTTCCGGAATAGAAATCTGTACACAAACAGAATTAGAGGCATATAAGGGAATATTTTTCTCTGCATCTGTGAAATGGTGGATGCAGAAGCGCTTTGGCTCTGACATGTGTCAGGTATTATGTGTTGCCGAGACTCCAAGCAGATTTATGGCTAAAACCTTCGTGTGTGGACAGATAATCCACTATTTTTTCAACAAACGCAATCAAAATCTCACCAAACAAGCTGAGGGAAGTTGGAGAGGAATGGCTATTTAGAAGGTAAATAGTACAAAAAACAAAAAAAAAAAAGCCAAGGAGAAGCAGTTTTCTGCCAATGGATGAGTAAAACAGAGCAATATCTCCAAACATGCTTGTTTGATTTAAGAAGACTGTATTGCAGTGAGAACAAAACTGAGATTAATGCAGATGTCAAAGTTGGAGTCAAAGTCTGTTTAGTTATGGGATCAGATTTTTTTTTTTTTTTTTTTATCAGGACCAGGACAAAGAAGAAAAATGAAAATCTGCCTTTTATGAGGCCACACATTTAAATCATGCAAAGAAAACTGAAGTTATTTTATTGGCTTGCATGCTGTACAAAATTATACCAAAAGCAAAGAATAGTATTTGGCCCCCAAAAACCCACTATAATATAGTTAGAATGTTTTTTTTTTTTGTTTTTGTTTTGTTTTTTTTGTAGTGGTGAACACGCTAACAATGTACATTTTTACTAGCAAGACATCCAACTGCAAATGTAAAAAAAATGCTCTGAAGCTAAATGAACAATCCATAAAGACAGCATTGGTTGGGGTGTGATTCTACAAATACAAATGCAGCTTCAGAACATCAACAGAAATCTGTACAGAAATATGGAATATCAATATGATATATTTTCTTTGATTCACAGATTTGCAAACCTTTATTTAATGCTCAAAAAGACATCTAAAAGAAGTGAATGACTTTGGTGTTCTGTTGCTACTGGTGCAAATAAGTATCTTAAACTCTTCACTTGCAGTTTTAATCACAGTGGTCTTCATTGCCAAAGAATAACAATCACTTTAGACCACCGTTTTAAAAAAAACAACAAAAAAAACCCACTATTTGATATTTACAAGAATAAGAATTGTTGTTGTAGAATCTATAAAGGGACATATAAACCCAAAAAAATATACTGTCTGAGATGGCACTGATAGGAAATGCTTTTGTGTAATTGTAAACTAACAGAATTAATTTATTTAGTGTAAATGTTACATAAAATTCTGAGGACATTCAAGTTAGATTTTAGAACGCAGTACAGCAAATCCTTGGCGCTGATTCACAATGTTTTGGCCAAGTTCTTAATCGTTTGAGAATGTGGGGAATGTGCAGTGCATTCCAGTCTTTCCAGTCCTACCCACTGGGCAGACAAATCAACTAATGACAGAAACAATGGTTTTTGGGCAAGGCTTTGCCTGCATTTCCCAGTGAAAGATCTGGATGTCCAAGTTAAAGAAGAAAATGTGATAATTCATCCCTCAAAGGATGTGTCCTCAATCTGCTGCTTTGTTTGTCCACTCCACTTTGCCGCTCGGTCATTTATCTCACGGTAGTTTCACCACCACCACGCAGGCGCCTGCCCTTCCAATGTTAAGAGGGACCTCCTACAGGGAGACAGAGAGGTTAACATGCAGCGTTTCATAAGCGCCTCTTTCTAAAAAAAACATCCCGCTTCATTTGATGCACAGATGAAGGCTTGGTTGCCAAGACTGAAAAAACAGTCAAAAGGAAAAAATCAGCTATAAAATATTCATGCAGCCCAGTACCTACATCAGATTTCTGTTGCTGAAGGATTTTAACGAAAGCCTTAAGCTTGCATGATTCTTGCAGAACACAGTATTCCAGCTGAGTCACTTAAATGTCTCAGTAGATGACATATAATTTTTGTGATGTTTTCTTTCAATCTTTTTTAAGTTATACATGAGTCAGAGAATCTAGTACTTTCAAAATGTAACTGTTCATTAAATGTTTTCACAAAAATATTTTTCAAAAATATAAACACTGATGCTCGATGAAACTGATAAACTATATACTGACTAATCAAAGACTAAAAAATGTGTGAAGTACTTCTTTTTCGCATATTCACATTTAAATAAAGTAACATATATGTATGCAAGAATAGCTATTTAAAATAGAAAAATACAAAATAAATTCACCATAAATGCTATGACATGCTATGTACAATCTAAATAATATGTGTAGTATTTCCTTTTTGTATATTCAAGTGTGTTGGTCAAGGGACACATTTATAACTCTGCTGCACAGACGTTGCGTGTAGCCATCGTGATCCTCTACCGGGAGGGGGGGCGATATAATAAATACAGGATTTTATACAGCTGATTTTTGATAAAAGGACATCTTTATTAAAACTACACACTTCCAGTATAAAGTTTGAATCTTTTAATGGTCCTTAAGAACCACTTCAGAGTTTGAGGAGAAGTGAAATAGGCTGACTTATAAAAATGTAATCAAATTCACACTCAAATGCAATAAATATAGACATAAAAATCTTGAAGTAACTATAAATAACAAATCATTTGGGAACAAATTAGGAGCAAATCACCCTAATTAATGAAAATCAGTAAAAACGTTCAACTAGAACCAATTTCAATGAAAAAAATCTCAATTTAAAGTTTTCACACGCTATTTTATCAAATTATAATACAGTTGTCAAAATGTATAGCACTAACTAAGATAATGTATAATAAAAGCTTGTGATTACCTCAGTCCACTCATTGTTTTGTGCGTCATAGGACTCTACAGTTTTGAGATATGACTGGCTGTCATATCCACCGACTGCGTAGAGCTTGTCACCCAACAAGCAAACTCCCACTGCATCCCGAGGAACGCTGAGAGAGGACACAGTGGTCCATGTGTCCGTCTTTGGATCATATCTGTAATTGGAAAACGTTGTTAAGCGACTGAGTGAGCTGACTCCTCTGCACTTAAATTTTACGTATCTGAAACGTTTCTCCACATAAATGACTGCCATATGCTTGAGAAGACTGTAAAATATTGTCAACACAGACAAAAGGAATTAAAAAGGGTAGTCAAGCCTCATCACCACCAGAGGGTGCCAGACTCCATGAAGTTCAACCACATGTGCAACCTGATCTCCACATTGTTGAGTAACATGTCATTAAAGTACAACCATGTGTAAAGAAAATGCAGGAACAGGGTGGGGATCAGGAGCCGCTTTCCACTCGGTTCATGAGATAGGAATAGTGGTAAAACAACGGCATTGTGTTTGGAGCATTCACTGACCTCTCAACACAGTCAGAGAGTCTGGAACAGTGGTTGGAAGCGGGGGCATCGTGTCCACCCACAGCATACAGGAAGTTGTTGTACGTGGCTACGCCCACACCTCCTCTCCTCTTGGACATCGGCGCACACATGCTCCACTTGTTGGTGTGTGGATCAAAACACTCCATCGACCTTAAGCACGAGCTGCCATCTCGCCCACCAACTGCAAACAGCCTGAGGAATAAAAGGGGAAAGATTATAATGCTGACATATGGTTCTGCAAAATGCAGTAAAATCAACTTGTATAAGTTTAAAAAAAAGCTAAAAAGAGGTTCAGAAATACAGGAAAGATTTTTTTTAGAGCAAGGCTGTTTCCTTGAGAATGTTCTTCCCTGGAAAGATTACATCATTGTATGACAAGTTTGTTATTCACAGGCCTATCAATAGATCATAGATGCTAGTGAAGCTGTTTTCTTGTCTATTTTTGACCTAGCTGTTAAAAGAGCTTTGACACTGAATAGCGAATGAAGCTAAGCTGAGCCTGGTTTCCTGTTTCTTTAGCAGATGCACACACTGGAACTGTGTTCAGAGCTGGTCTGCAAACACAGGACAGCACTTCCTGTGAGCTGGTGGCATCTCACACTTAGACCACAAACAAAATTAGCAAGTATATTGCTGTTAAAGGTATAGTGTCCATCTGTTTTTTTGGACTAATGCCAGCTTGACTCTAACCTTTTTGTAATTTTGTCCTTGGTTTTTAAGATTCAGTTTTATCTTACTTTTGTAGAGTTTGCACATAAACAAACACATCAATACACATGGAAAGAGTAACATTGTAATCTAAGTGCATGTGAAAAGCGCACACAGGTTTTGAGAACAAGATAAATTACTGGAAACCTTTATCATGTTTGGTCTACGTTTGGCACAATGCAACTGAAAAATATTGTTGCTCAAATGAAAAAAAAAAACATTAGTGAAAATAGGTTGGTGGAACATACTTTCCATTGAGTGCTGTGACTCCCATGGTGCTTCGTGGAGTCGACATACTGGCCACATAGTTCCACTGTCTGGCCTGCGGATCCCAACGCTCCACTGTATTGAGGTAGCTCCAGCCATCATGGCCTCCAACTGCATACATGGGACCCTCGAGGACCGCAATGCCTAATCGAAACCAGAGAGATTCATGTTTTAGTGAAAATGTAATATGTGAATGAGGAGAATGTATAAGCATACCATTGGAACATAAGTTTGAAGATCTATATTTCTATATTTCAATTTTGATTTAATCTAAAGTTGTTAATATCTTTTAGACCAAAGAGCAACCAATGCATCTTTAATGCTGACCTTTGGCCCCTTGTCCACTTCAACCGGCCTTTCTGGATTTTGTGATTTTCCAAATCACAAAATGCAGATTTGAATTGAATTTTGCGAAGAAACTCTCACAAGATCCAGTTAAGACCAAAATTATTAATGGTCGCCACAAATTCATGTTCAAACTGTATGTAACATTCCTTTCACCAGGTATGTCTCAGTCAGATCAAAAAATATCTTTTTCACGAGAGAGCTGGGCAAGACTGGCAGCAACACGCAAACAAAATGTGTCTGTGTGTTTTAATCATGTTTCTTCTGGCGGTGACCTAACCTTAGTGACTGTGCAAAAAGCTCAAGATTTGGTTCAATATTTTCCCATTGATTGGTGAAAATGGTAAAAATAATTTTAAACATACATCTTATTAAATTAAATGCAGGGAAAAAAACTTTTTTTTTTTTTACTTAATCTAAAATAATGCTTCATCATTAGAAAGATTTCCTTTTAGAAATATACTTGATGGAATGAAAATGATTTTAAATCTAAAACTGCCACAGGTTTTTATTTTGGATTTAACTATAATAAGCTGAATTTGTTTTTACTAATGATGCTGCCCTGACCTTTCAAACTGTAATATTTTTTTCCTATCAACTTGTAGTTTCACCAACATCTATATCTGTTTTGCTGGGAAGGTTTTTTCCACCTTGTATGAATGAAGCTGATGTCCTCAGGAAAAGGAAGGTCTGTTTTGAATAAAAAGCTTATTAGAAATTAATTGCTCTATAGCAGTCCTAATTTCTATAATACTGGGCCTTATTAGATTTTTACCAAATAAGCCTTCAATTAAAGTGTAATTCTTCTTTGTTTATTTGACTGAATAACTATTAACCCTGAGAAAATATAGAAATTCAACCCTCTTTCAACTCTTTAAATGTAGAGATGAAGAATTTATCCTTGTGTGCGTCTTGGATAGATTATGACATAATTTGTGTGCGTACTTTAATAGCTTAATAGTTTAATGTACGTTCATTTATTTGACTTTTTGTGGTTTTATGCTACTGGCGATATAACGAAGAATGTTTCTACTCAAATGTATAATCAACCATTCGCCTTTGGTTCAAAAGTCGACAAACATTCTATTAGTAAAGCACACATAAAAAAATATGTTTCCAGGAGTTACTGACTAGAACTCCACAGAGACATAGTTCTCATGTTGAAGCAAGTTGAGACATATAGCAGATCAAATTTCTTAAAAACAGGAAAGACTATAAAACAGTATTGTTATTTCTCATTCCAGTCGAAGAGGAAAGTGGTTTCCACCAGCAACAATGTGGGGGATTTTTGAACACAATAGATTTTTTTATTGTATAACCCTTATTTCCTTTGGTGAGAGTTCTTTATTTCCAGGGAACATTAGGCTGCAGACTCATTCAGAGAGACTCTGTGGCTTTTAATAAAGGTTCTTTTTCCTAACAACTGGTTGCTTTCTAATGGAAAAAAACACCAACTCTTTCTTGTCTTTCCCCACAGCGGGCACAGTGGGGAGCGGCCATGCAGGGGTACTCACAGCCACCAAGTTTAAATATATTCAAGCTGAACATATGCGCAAAATAAGCAAAAGCAGTGAGAAACATTTTGCTTCAGGAAAGATCAAAGACAGCACTGGTAATCTGTACAGTGTGCTCTCCTGGGCTTGCTGATACCTCCTACCACACTGGGCGAGTGAGCTGAATGCTTTGACAAGATCTCCCTGTTCTGTGAGCAGGACCTGTTTCAACTGCAAATCAAAACGCTTCTGATATGAGATGTGTTGGGCAGGGAATGATAAGGCAGAGCAGGGTCAGTACAGCTCGCTAAGCTTTGATAGGGGTAGGGGAAAATATCAAAAGTCCAGGGGGGATAGTGAGATTTTTTTTTCTTCAGCATGCTATTTTTGACCCTTCTGAACTTCATCCAGCAGTTATTAATGATGCAAAGCTTTAACTGAGACGCTAAAACCATCAACAAAGACTAAGATAAGCTGATAGATGTAATTAGATGACTAACAATAATAAACCTGCCAAATAAACAACTTTTCCACTTGCAATTTCCTATTGTAATTGACCATATAGTCCGATATAAGATATTTTATCGAGACTCGCCTAAACTGTTTCCTTTTCATTTAAACAAGCGCAAACCTTTCCACTGCCGACACTTACCAAGTCCATGACGGTGGGTGGACATTGGAGGCATAGTTGACCAAACTTTACTGACAGGATTGTAGCATTCCACCATGTTGGATGTCTTCAGCCCATCTCTCCCTCCGACAACATAAAGCTTGTTGTCAATCACAGCCACACCAAACTGCAGCCGCCGTCCATTCATGACTCCAACCTGGACCCAAGTATTTGTTCGCAAGTCGTACTTCTCAATGGTGGTGGAGCCTAGAAAAGCACCAAATATAGTTTTAGTAATTGATCAGTCAGCCTGTACTGGCAAACAGTGTGCATGAATTGTTATAAACCTTTCGTAGCGTCCATTCCTCCCACAGCATAAAGTGCACCCACTGTCGACTTTCTAGGTTTTGTTCTTGGGCTCTGAAACATGGGCCGTCGTTCGGGCAACAGATGGTATTTCATGGCCTCCATCAGAAGCTTTTGACATTCCAGATCATCAGAGAACATCTTGTTGTTTTCTAGATCTGCAAGGAGCTGGATTGGATGGACAATATATGCATAATAATTATCTCATTTTATCAAAGTAAAATCAATTTACAAATCAATTCATGAAGAATTTTTCTTTTTATTTGAAATTGACATACTTCTTAATAGCATTTTAGAAAGGTAGGCAGATGTTTTGATTTTGTTGATGCTCTCTTGTAGATATTTCTCTTTTAGTTCTGGGCTTAGGATGTAGCCAGCCTGTCTTCTAGTCTAAGGTTAAACGTTCCTTTTCTAAAGCCTTTTTAATTCAGTCTACCTTTTCATGATCTGTGTCTTATCTTTGTACAGTCATGGAAATCTGGAGAATGTCTCATTATATTTTATCCCTGTTCTGCTGGGCAGAACATGCCAAAAATGATCATTAATGGTCAAAGAGTCACGTGCAGTAACTGTCATATCAGTGACAATTTTTGTTCTATTTCCAGCATTATTGTGCCCGCCATGCACATTTTTTATTTCTGTTTACTTTCAACTTGGACATTTATATGAGGTAACCAAGACATTTATCAAGCTACTTTAGGAGGTCTGTCCTGCACCATTTATTATTTTTTGTACAATTTGAAAAGTTCTCACTCACACCAATCCATTTAACCCAGAATCTACGAGATGAAAATGGTAAATGGGATCCTAAAACGTTTTAGTATTATTTCAGTGAATTAAAATTGTGCACTTATGCTGATATGTTCCCATGCCAGCAAGTACGTTTAAAAACACACCATCCTATAGAATTATTCATTCAAAGCAACACTTCCAGCTCTGACAATAACAGTTATTTATTTTCTGTTTACTTGCCTCGCAGGAAACACCTCTCCTAAAGAAGTGCATGAATTATCTGGTGTATTAGATCATATTTTCAGCATTTTGTTTTATTTATTAAACCATCTGCTGCAGTGTTTTTGGGGTGGGGGCATTTGCAAACACCAGTGCTGTGGGTGTTTTTTGTTTTTGTGTTTTTTTTCCCCACCTCTCTCCATTTTTCAGTAATAAAATAGTAAAAATTGTGTGCATAATGGGTTGTAGAAAGCTATAAATAATTCAAGGAGAGGTATATTTTCACATTTCTTGCCATGAGGACAAAAGAGGGAATAAGTTTGAAGCTACGTATATTAAAACACTTCTTTAAAATAGATTTATGCCCCATTGGCACAGAGTGGCATGACATGGATCGGCACACTGTTTGGTAGTTTGGTTTATTCAGGACAGTTTTTCTAGAAAATATGTAACATGTTTGAAATTAAATTAAAATGACCACATCTCCAACAACAATTTCACAATTGTAATAAAAAAATTATCATATGTAGAGAATCATACACACAATACATTTGTGTCACAATAGTAGATGGATTTATTTCACATTAAAATTTTACCATAAGATAACTTTAAAAGAGTGCTATAGCTGAATTAAAAATGTAAGTATAGGCAGTGGCAGTAATACATAAAGGCGATACATGAGAAACAAAGTAACTAATTTTATTTTTATGCAATATGCTCTAAAAAGTACAAAACAAAATTGTAATCCAAATCAATATTCTATGAAGATCTCTATCCACTGGGCTACATGAAAAAACACACTTTCAGTTCTAACTTTCAAAGTCAACTGGTGGAACATAAAAACTTACTGTCCCCTAATAATGGGATTTCTCAGTTCTCTCACCTGTGGAGGAAGAAGAGGAAGGCGGATGAAAGCGAGCAGCACCCCGAGGTCCTGCTGTCGATGCTGGACATCAAATCTCACCCACATCATCAAAGCCTGAAAAATTGTTTCTTCATCTGGAACGTTGATGTCATCGCTGGAGAGCAGTTTAACAATCTCAGCCGTGGGAAGCAGCAGGAACTCCTGGTTCTGAATGACCTCCAGGAAGTGCTCCTGGAACAGAGAGGAGACACAGAGGAGACAGATAATCATCAGTTATTAGCCGAAGAGTACGCTCGCTGCAGAGTGTGTGCTCGTGTGAGTGTGTGTCAGAGTGGCATTTTAAAGGCTACGGCGATCAAGTATAACAAGGACAGAGAGGTGAAGAAAAATGAAGAAAGGTAGATAGTAATATTTATCCTCAAGTTTCTATGTGGTGTAACTAAAACTATAATCATACTTTCACTGAATATAATTTTATATATTTTTTAATTTAAATAACAGGTTACAAATCACACTAATAGCTAAAAGCCTCTAAAAGCCTTTTATGAGAAACATACAAATGACTGCCATTCCCCAACTAGCGAATTGAGTTCCAAGCATTCCAGGATTTTTCTTCTATTTTCCCTTCTTGAGATTAATCTGCCATTTATTGGCCAGAGGCCCAGCCTATATGACAGCACTGCATGGCTACATCTTCAAGGTCTTTGTCTATGGGAATTTCCATTAGAGGCGATATACTGTAGAAAAGGCTTTCCTGTCTCTGTGGATCCATCCTACATCCAAGATTCAAGCACTTGAAAGACACACTGAACAGTGTTTGGCTGCAAGCACGCCTTGTTTATTCTTCAAACAAACCAGCAGAACATTAATTACCAAGTTGCTTCAGCAACTTCGAGCTCACTTTAGAGTGAATGCCCTTAAATTAAAAAGAACAACCACGCTATTGATCATCAACTTGCAACAAATTACAGTTACTTGATCCAATCATGAGAGCAGGTTGTAGAGGCTTTGCACAGAGAGGCTTAATGAAATGAGGAGCATGTATTGATCTGTGGTGGTAAAGCTGAGGAAGAAAGTTCAGCCAAGCCTTTGATGCTGCTTTAGATCGGTTATTCCTGCTTGCATGTTTAACACAGGTGAATATAAAACTGGAAGCTAAATCAAGTTTGCTGTGTGGTCATTTAAAATGCTGTGTCCTTAATTGCTCCTCTTGTTATCTTCCAGGGAAACAAGATCAGCAAGGAGAAAGTTTATGGTCCTCGTACTACAAAACAGTAAGAGTGTAAGGGGAGTGGTTTTAACGAAGGACTTCCTTTAATTATTTAGGGAAAACGTTCAGACTACAGAACATTGTAAAAGTAATAGGATCTTGATTTATTTTTAACATTTTGTCATATTACAACTACAAATATCAATATATTATATCAAGATGTTTTTTATAGAGCAAATAAAAGCAGTGATTAAAAGGGCTAAGGATACAAAATCTTAAACATATTTATGTAAGTATTTAATAAATAGAGGTTGGGTGTGTTTCCAAAGGAACACTAAACACACACTGAGTTCTAGCAACAACAATACATGGTTTCTTAAAAATCTGTAAATGATCCCCAGGGTGCGGCTGTTTTTATGTATGCCTTTGTCTCTAAATGGTCTGAAGAACCAAAATTTTACTCTGAAAAAAGAATGTATTCTGTCTTTTTGGCATAGATAGCTGTTAACAGATGTTTTTAAAGTTGAAGTTAAGAGAGCATAAAAGAAGTATGAGCTTCAGACGATTTTAAACAAATATGAAAAAATACCATTTTGAAAGTCTTAGCTATCTTCTCAAAAACAATCCATCCAAATGAATGGATTGTTGTGGAAAAATACTAACCCTACCAGGGAATTGTTTTAGAAAAAAAATCTCTAACTTGGTCATTAATTTTAACACTGGCAAATGCAGTAAAATGCAACAGGGTAATGATAGCTCCAGAAAGCTATGGTTCCTGGAAAAAGATTCTTTAGTGGAAACATGCTTTGAGACTCTTGTAGCTTGGCCTTTCATTCTAGCATGGAAAGCATGTCTTTGTACTGCACATTCTGTCTGGAATATTGTTTTATAACATAACCCTGGAATAAACCTCTCTTCAGTGTTTCACCAGACCTACTTGCTGTGTTTTTGGTCCTCATTATGTTTGTTCACTAATGTTTTCTAAAAGACATCTGAGTCCTACATGGATCAGCTATATTTATATTGACAATAAAACACAAACAAATGTGCTCTGCTTAGGTTACTGTTAAAGTCAATTGACTGCATTTTATTCATAGGCATTAGGGGACTGAATATTCACATTACATGCCAACAGAAAGTATAGATCACGTCAGATCTATACTTTGTGTTGGCCAATCACAAAATTTAAATGAAAGAAAACTGAAGTTTGGGGTTTGAATATGACAGAATATGATAAGAGGTACTAATACTTTTGCAAGGCCTTAAAAATATGATTTCAATCTGAAGTGATGAGCAAAAATAGACTGCTTGTATTATGCACTAAAATACTGACTAATGATCAAAAATGTCTAATAGCATATCTGCATGTTTTGCATCATAAAATATAAAATAGTTTCATAAAGGAAGGACGTTAGAGGCTTGACTGTTTTTGCTCAAACAGGGAAACTGAGCTTATCAAAACACAACTCAGTCCACTAAGAATGCAGCGGATGGTGTAACCAGGAAGTCCACAGCTCTCCCTTCTCATTACTGAAGTCATTGAACAGGAAGCTGGACCTCTTGTGCAGTTTGATGATTAGATTAACCTCCTGGACTCAGATGGAGGCTATGTAAACTGAGCGAGCAGATGTCCTTTAGGAGATAACGCCTGCATCATTCTGTCATTTCTGCATGGCTGGAAAAGAACGGATATGTGGCTGAATCTTAATCCAGGGCAAATATTCCTTGCAGAACTAGATGGAAATGGCTCACATGGCGGTGCGGCTCTGACAGCATACAACTCAATTACATAAAGTTAAAGCGTGAAATTATTCCGTTTCTATTATATTTCCTCATCCAAATACCAGCCGCTTAAATTATGAGATGTAAATAACCAAGGTACCAGTGCTTGATACTGTTTCAGAAAATGACCAAATATTTAAATAAGCTCATCTATAAACAAATCCATTTGCATCATTAAAGTTGTACACAGAATGGATTTTTGTGTGAAAGAAAAAATAAATAAGAACCACAAAATTCAGAAATACACTGAAAAATCTCTTAGAGTATATTTGTTTATATAAAAAAGGACATTTAATTGAAGTGGTAGTCTTCAGAGTAAATGTTAGAAAAAAAAATCTTGGTTTGGTTTATTTACCACATCAAACACTGGTTTATAGCTTTTGTTGTTGTACCTGACCATATGCATCCCTGCAGTAAAAACCCGTATTGCAAAATGAATAATTTAGTTCACGACATAATTGCTATCAGGCTGTTTACCATCATACCATGGTGTAGTTATGAGCCACGTTCAGCAGGTCGACGCAGCCTTGGGCATCTGCAAAGGATCTTATTCCAAGGCAGTTGGACGGATGAAGCTGCTTCATGAGGAAGGTGCAGCAGACCTGGATGACTTGTGAAAGCTGGAGGAGGCATGCTGCCGCCAATAAGCTTTCGATGGTCTCCTCTTTCAGCTCAAGGACGCCTGTAATGTCATGGCATGGAAATTAGCATCATATTTCGTAGTAGAATATTTCTATGATAAATACGGATACTGGTGAAAGCAGTTTGTACTAAAGGAATGGGTATGCAACCTTACCACAGTAAATATCCAGTTGAAACAGATATTTGGACACAATAAATGAAAGAGATACAATATTTTCTAAGATAAATTAAGATTACCAAAATAATTTACAGTTGCCTAAAGGCCAGAATTAAGAGAATGAATTCAATTATTATTACTGTTTTAATTAAAGAGTTTGCATACATTCAGTCTGAAACGGTTTAGACAATGATACCATGCCTTTCTAGGTTTTTTCCTGCACTTAAAGTATATGGAGGCACATCTGTGTATTTAAAGGCAACACTTTAAATATGCTGCTTCATTTGTGAAGTCATAGAAAAATCTAAAGGATGATACATTTTGATGTCAATAAATACTTAAAAGCAAAACACACCCACTTCAGGTTGTGTAGACATTGTTTGCTAAGTTATTTCTTTGCAAAGTGATGTTAAGAAAGTTCATTTCCTGCACTTTGCAGAAGATTTATTAGAGCCCATTTGTCTGTAAAAATAATAAAAGATCTTATGTTGAAGTTATTCTCACTTTGTAAGCCAATTGTTGAATTACCTTATTGATCAATTTTAATCATGCAGGATTACAGAGGTCTCATAACATCATACCAAAGCCAGTAAATTCATTTATAGGCACTCACCAGTGTAGGCAAAATGTACCAGTGATCTGAGGGCCTCAGGATCCACTCCTTCCATCTTTATTTCCTCTTGCTTTGCCTCTCTCACATCGCTGGTAAACATAGCAGCAAAGTAGTCTGAAACTGCACTTAAGACAAGCCTGCCATGAGGGGGGAGAAAGAGCATTTAGTAAGGTTTTCTTCATAGGTTTTTGTGTCTGTTGAGAGAGGTGGATGTGGTAAAATGTAAAGACTGTGTTTCTTTAAGTGTAGCTTTGCGCTTTATAGAAAAGCAAATGTTAAGAGTTTATTTGATCATGTTCTGTTAAAGTAATTACCATATATTATGTAGCTACTGTCCGATGTTTCCTGCTGTGCTGATGCTGCTTGAGTGGTTTTATGCCTTTCAAGGTCACTAAGAAATTCCCTTATAAGTCTACTTAGTCGGTGAATGATTACATGGTCCCAACAGCCATCCTTATATCTGCAGGCGGTTATAGTGCCTCACAATAATATCTTTCACCTCACACCGTGAACTTCAGTCTACTGAATTAGAATTTTATGTAAAGTATGAATATAAAAAAGAAAATAATTGTGTAGTGTTAGAAAAATTATCCATCATACATATTCTATACCTGCTCCTCCTGACAGGATTGTCAGTTATTATTGAGTTAAAAGGTGTTTCTAGTTGGAAGAGGACACAGCAAATATGTGTACAAGTGCTCTGGTCAGATGAGACCAAAGGTAGCACATAAGAGCACATAAGGCTGCAAGATCATTCATTTCATCAGCCAAAGAAGGGCTGCTGCTCAAAGTTGATGGTGAAGATGGGTTAGACTAAACAAAGTACATTTCTGAAAGAAAACCCGTAAGAGACTTGATATTGGTTTGGGGTTGAAATCCAGTAGAGATAGAGCAAAAGTTGCATAGCTTAGATAAGCATAGAAATATGTTAGAATAGATAAAAAGAAGGAAAGTCAAAGTTCAGACCTAAATCCAGAATCTGTGATAAAACCTTGAAAAACACTTTTCACAGATTCTCCTCATCACTGGATGTGAGGTGTTTTACTACCAGAGACATACCCCAAAAGACTTGCAGCTGTAATTGTAGTAAATGTGATTGTACAAATGATTTACTTATGGGTGCTCTGTGCAAATCAGTAGCACACATTTTACAAGATTGAACAACATGACTCCCTTTAATTCAATTTTAAAATGATGCACTATTTAACATTAATTACATTAGCTTGTGGTTCTAAGGTGATGAAATGTGAAAAATCACTTGTCTGAAGTATTGTCCTCATTTCAATCGTTGGACTTTCATCTCTACTTATTTCCATAGTAGTCAGAAAGATCAGATGGCATAATGAGAAAACTATAACCTCTGGCAACAATTTTTTGATTAGTAAATTGTATCTTCACATTAAACACAAATGAAGAAGAGCAGAAAACAGTTAGCATACAAGAATATCTTTTTCTGTTTGGATGAGGAAACAAAATACCAATTGACATACAGACTACTCTGATCAGAAAGAGCCCTTTGCCATTCAGACTACATCATGCGATCTGTTCACTTCAGTTACTACAATTGTTACCAGGCTATTAGGACCCAGTGAACAAATATTGACACCTTTGTGCAGTGGAGCGCAGCTTTTCTTTGCATCAGCCATAATAAGAATTGACAGAGGGTGTACTCAGATCAGAGCAGCATAAATGTAGAAACATGCTTGTTATTCAAGGATGCACCAAGATGGAGGGTGATAGGAATTGATTAATCGTGAGCTTGACCATTTACCCAAATTTCTGATATTTTTCTTTTCCTTAATGTATCATTCCAAGTTGTACTAATCAACACTTGTCAGTATGTCCATTGTTACTGAAGGAAGAACCTATTTTAGTGTCTGTCAATGATTTAAAATAAATTCAGAATAAGGACAAATGCTGTTTGGCTGTGCATTTAGGCTACTCTATCAAAAAGCAAGACCTTTGCGGGTGCTTGTTATTTCCCACCATCACCATTTCATTCTTTTGCAGTGTTGGTCACATTATGTTAATAAAAAAAGCTTTGGTACAAAACAACCTATGCTCTAAAAATACATAGTTTTTAGCAGCATTTTGTTTCTTAAGAGAAATTGAGATTGGAAAAAAAGGGTATTGGTGAGAGCACTAAATCAGAAATATGCCAAATCTTTGATCAGTGCTGTTGTACAGTTATGTATGCATTGCATTTCAAACATTATCCCATTACTCTTTGGAATGTGTTGCAAACCAAGACCCATGCCAAAGCTTTCAACACATCCCTCACTAGTTTAATGAACCTCACAGAGAGTGGCAGCTTCACCTCTAATCTATAGCAGATGCAGGACTAATTAATGAAATCAAAGCAGGCAGAAGCACAAACACCAACCTATGAGCTGGTATCTTGTGATCCCCTGCTATCAGCAGTACGTCACACAGCTGCTTGTGCTGGAGGTAGGTCTCCATTTTACGGAACGTCTGCTCTGCATGATTTGTGGCCTGGAAAAATTCATCGGAGGAGTTGGTGTTCATTCTGGACAAATTGCTCAGAACCAACCTGTGGAAAACAAGATGCAAAGAAGGAAGAGATTCATTACCCCAGGCTTCCAGATTATGATCTGACATCACATGTAGTGAAAAGCTAAAAAGATTACATTACGCCATTTAAAAGCACTACATAAATAAAATAAAATATAATAGCAAACTATTATAATCAGCCTTGAGAGGCATATGAGAATAAAGACAAAAGAGTTTGGAAATTTTAATTCTGAGCAATTAATTAGATTAATTATTTATCCCGTCTGAGAATAAACAAGAAGCCAGTGGCTGTACACATATAGATAAGCAAAAAAGAAGCTTAGTTTGGCACATAACACCCCTGAATCCTTTTCCCTGCAGCACAAATCTATCTTCTGTGCTGTGCTGAGCTGAAACTAAAACTCTTATGTATAAACTCTGTACATGAGGAGATAGCTAAGTGCGTTGTCCAATGAGACAAGAAAGCTCCTCTATCTTTGCACCAGGATCCCGACAGAATGTAAACTCCTACTTGTTGTTCCCGTGTGTATCTGCACCACGTTTGTGTGCGTGTGTCTTCCATAGAAAACAGGGACTTAACAAGCCAACCAGTCTGTCTCTTGCAACATTGTGGCGAGGCTGAGTGCCCCAGTCCCCACAGGCTGCTAGATTACACGCTGTTTTACAGGCATCCAAGTAATCCCTCACACTCATGGAAAATAATGCAACCCCGTCACTCTGGTGTCCTTCACAGAGAAAGTGTGTTCATTGACATTTCAGGTTGTTTGCTAAGCCACATAAACAACCGAGCTGTCTCTCCAGAAGAAATTCCCATCATATCATGGACTTTTTGCTGTGCGAAGACTGATAGTGCGCAAGAAAATAGTACATTTTTGCTGGTTGAAGCAACACTTTGTGCCCATATTTATCGTCTCTCAGACACTGATATGAAAGCTGCTTTGACCGGTTAAATTACAGATTTGTCAATAGAAATAAACTGCAAATCCAAACTGTAATGTGTGGCAGCATAATGCATTGGCACACATAGAGATTTATACTGCAGTAAAGATGGAGTGGGTTAGGGCTCCTATTGATGTCCCGTTTAACACGGTGTCTTAAAGTTTGGCTCCAAACATTCAACATATTTTTTTTTTTTTTTTGTTTACCAAAAGCAATAATATGGTTCCTCTGGGAATGGTTAATGTTGTTCTGCAGTCATTGCAGTGTCCTATAGTCTAATCTTTATTGGGTGACTTTATGCTAAATCCAAAAGTAATTTATTGCCCTGTCTGTGTATTCCCCTCTGACTCTGGAGTCTCGCAAAGGAACACCAAACAAGACTGAATAAGCAATTGGGCCATAAAACAGATCCATTGCTTTTCTATTGGCTCCGAGGCATGCTGTAGGGCTTTTTCATGCCTACCAATCTCTCCGACACTAATTGCTTTGGTACCACGTTCAGGGGAGCCGTAAATTTGCGCCGTGGTGTATATTGTGCTCCTAGTAGTGGGCTGCTCATCAGAGGTATAGCCCAATTTTATTAAGGCACTAAAACTCCAAAAAACCTTGCAATAAAGTAACTGCTTTTGGGACAGTGCAGCTCAAGCACATGACCATATTACTCAGCAATTCCCAAAAATGTGAGAGCCCATAAAAAAAGTTAACTGGCTGTGTATAAGCACAAAAGAATAAATAAATTGGTCTAAAAAACTAAACCAAATAGAAGACTTAGCTTTTTTAAAACGATTGCACATTATCTCTGAGCAGATTTTATGCAAACAGCAAATGTCACCTGAAAACCTTCCATTTGGTCTTTACACCTTTTAGAGGTTTCTCACCATAATGTTAGTCACTCCAGCAGAAATGTTAAAATGACACTGCTTATCTCAGGCTACGCAAGTGAGGATGACAATTTGCAGTATTTTACACTTTTTCAAGGTGAGAAACGTCTTTCAAGTCTGTTTTACAAAATCAACATGTGCTAATTCTACCACAAGATTCAAACAAATCCAAAGCTCTGGAGTAATAACACATTGGTGGATTAAGATTTGATTTCTTTAAGGACATGGTATGTTCATTTGCATTGCCAAGATTGCTGTAGCAGATTGCTGTTGCTGAAAATCACAGTCTTTTTTTTCCAGCAGTATCATCTTTCTACAAGAGGGAAAGTCTTGCCTGGCAGGGCCAAATGGGAAGTATATCTTTCAAAATGGATTATAACAGCCATTTTTCCCTGAAGCCCACTAAGCAGCTTCATCTGGGTTGAGAATCCAAAAATTCCTAAAGAACTTCTTGCATCATGTGCCAAATCTGTGTCTTTCATGAAATCTTTCAACCTCTGTACTTTGACAATCATTCTTCTCCCATTGGGCTTTGTGTTGAGAGACAAACTCACTGACTATAGCAACTTGATCTGGGGAGACGATCAGACGGAAGCTCATGGTGTGTAAAATGTTCTCTCTGTATATTCTTACACATACTGTTTTTCTCAGTAAATATATTTCTAATTGACCTACTAACTTGAAAGTTACACCAGAAGTCGATAAGTGCCCTAGACATCAAAATAAAAAATCCTAGCAATAAAGTTATGGGTAATTACATAGTTTGACACAGGGAATAAGTACTTAACATGAAATGTTGTTTTGATAATAAAATCCTCAAAACGTGTCCTGTGAGAAGGAACTGGTTTCTTGTACTGCTCAGGTGTGATTTTGACTAAATCTTCCACAAAAAAATGTCTTCAAACCTGGAAGGTTTGGGGTCCTCCTGTCTTCCTTTTCTTAGATTTCAAATGAATTGAAGTAATTTTGGTTATTTGCATTTGGGATCACTGTCTTATCTTAAAATACCCTTCTTGTATTGCATGCATTTCTCAATCATCCTTCCATCAATCGTATGAAGGTCACCAGAGTCATGAGCTAACTGACAGGCTACACCACGGTGTTCCTGCTTGTTTGGTGGTTTTGGGTTGATGTGTAATGTCATTATTCTTCTAAACATGGTGCATGCAAGGATATCAAGAGAATTAAACCACAGCATCGTCTGATAATATTTTATTCTCCTAACATTTCATTCATTTGTCCAAATGTTTCGGCAGTAACCTTCAAACATGGTCCAACATGCTTTCCACTTTCAGTGATCTGAAAATGAGCAAGACGAGAGCTATGTCGTTCATAAAAATTCTGGATGTTCTAATTCCAGATATTTCTGAAATTGCTTGTGTAACGCTTGGCTCTGTCTGTCTATGACCTTGCAGATCTTCAACATTAGCCTTGACCAAAACTGCAAACGGCAGCAACCAAATTCAGAGAAAGACTGCAATGTATTTTACACAAGGGGTCTGCAGCTCGAGGATGCATTATGTCAATGAGGGTCTTCGCAAAGAAAGAAAGACTTGTGAACGTGTGCGCTGGGGGTTTGGAGGCGTTCTGTAAAGGAAAAATGTGCAGATCCTAGCAGAAAGCTCTTTGCTGCTGGCAGGTTAACTTGCACAGAGAATGAGTCTGTCATCACCATTAGACTGTCAAAGTTAGTGCATCAATATATTAATATGCAGTGTTATAGCTCAAGTTGTACATACAGATTATACCAAATATGAATAGATTTTGGGAAGCTTTTTTATTATTTGAATGCTAATATTAAGACTAAATTAATCATTTTTGATCAATGTAAAATAGCATCATTAATGAGGAAACGCAAAATAAAACGATGGATCGTTGACATCCCCCGTGTTCAACGATCCACGGGGGATGTCAGAGTCTCTACAGATCTATTAAAGGAGAACTGAAAGGCTGAAACATTTTTCTCTGTCAAAGAAATTTAGCAAGGGGCACTATTGTGCAGAGTTACATCAGTCTCCTCAAAAATTTAAAAAGGAAGCTTTTAGAGTTCAAAGGAAACTGTTGATGTCATGATTTGGTTTGATTATGTATTAATAACCGAAATTAGATAAAATGGCTATTGTTTATTAGCTTTTTGTAAGTTATAATTTTATGGTCATTTATTACATCAGCCTGACACAAAAATTTATAAAAGAATGAATATATTTGTTAGGTTATTATATTCAGCATTTTCATTTCTATGTTTTGGGCCCACAGATGTGTTTCAATCATATTTAGCCTATTCTCTAATTTCTAATAAGTATATTATTGTCACCATTACAAACCAAATGATTTTTTTTTAAAAATATATTTTCATTTCTGTTGAAGATGTAGCCACATTTTTATTCCATTCTTTCATGTTGTGTTTTACATCCTCATCTCAGCCTCCTGATTTAATTTCTAATGTGCCTTGAGACACTGCTTAAATAAAGCCATGGTCTCTACTAATAAATTAATAGAAAACAGAGCCACAGATTACTTTCTTAGAATTAGTTTCACATTGGGGAGAAATTGACTCATCCATATTTGAACAGAATATATCAGCTGGATGTGTCCTGCATTAATGTGATTGTATTTCCATTCACCACACTTTAAAGCTTTGTTTCACAAAGTCAAAGACTGTTTTCATGTTTCTCTTCATCTTTAGCTTAACCTTGTTTTCCAAGTCCTGTCCTTGTATTTTATTTGAGATTTTAAATGTGTAGATGTCATTTAAGATTACAATAGATAAAGTGAAATTTACAACTAATAGCGTCTTATTGTGTCCACTGGATCCTGTTACATGTGAATCTTGTGGCATTTTGATAATTCGACAAACACCTCAATTACTGTTGTTGGCAGGGGTAGAGGTGGTAGTATTTCTTTTTCCAAGGCGGTGGAGTGGGAATTGAGATATCATTCAAACTAACAACACGCTGAGTCAAGCCTCTGTTACTGTTTATGTGCAAGAGGTCAGGGTTTCTATTCCACTCAGGTTAACTTTGGTCATATATTCTCTGTCAAACATTGCAAAGAGGTTATTTGGATGAGAGTCATGAGGACATAAGTATAAGTATGTAAGCAGGGACACAAAAGGACAAGGTGGACAAAAAGCACAGAAATGATTTGAACCCCATTTCAGTTTACGAGCAGAATTTAACGATGTTGCTTTAATGGACTGATATGCTCCCTTGGAAGAAGAAAATTATATAAACTAATGTTATAGCTAACGACAAAGAAAGGAATTACTTTGACAGACATTAATAATGTCTGACAATATCAGTGTGAGACATTAATAATTGTCTGACATCTTATCTTAAGGGAGTTTAGAACTATTACACAATAAAGTTTTAAACATTTGTATTCCACAAACAGAATAATAAAAACAATATGTCCATAAGTGTGGTAGGGGGCCCTTTAATCTAACACTCATAAATAATATCCAGTCCAGTCAAGTGCCGTCAGAAGTCATCTAATATGTTCAAAGAGTCCGCTTGTCTGTAATGTAATCTCCATTTGAATCCAGCTGTTCAGTGAAGTCGTTAAAGATTTTTAGGTACCAGTTAGTGAGCAATAAGCACCAGCAAGACCAAAGATCACAACAAGCAGACCAGGAATAATGTGGAGATGTTTGAAGTAGACTTAGGTTATACAGTCATCCAAACTTTGAACATCTCTGAGAGCACTGATCAATTCAACACCAAAAATGAAAGCATATGGCACATCTGAAAAACCTCCAAAACATGGCTGTCCACATGACTCAAAGAAGAAGCTAAGATGCATGAAATCATTCTGAAGGAACTGTAGAAATCCACAACCCAAATATTTTGTCAGGACACCAGTGAGTCTGAAATTTTATAGAATGACAAGAAGACATTGTTTATAGAAAGAAACAGGTCTCCCTGTTATTATATCTATATCTATGTTTATCTTGAGCACATCATTTCCACTGGTGAACCATGGTGGTGGCATCATCATGCTGCAGAACAGCTTTTCTTCACCGAGAACAGAAAAGCTGCTCAGATTTGATAGAAAGATAGATGGAGACAAATACAGAATAACGCTGGAGGGAAAAGTTGTTAGAGGCCACGAAAGACTGAAGTGGAGGTTCACCTTTCAGCAGGATAGCAATGATCATCAAACATCATAAAGCCCAAAGCTTCAATTGAAGAACATATGAACATATGTTGCATGACTGGTGAGCACTGTAATAATGGTGAACATAGGAAATTATCTTGTGGGCCAGACACAATTTGAAAACTGATGTTCACAGACAGCATCTAATTAGAGTTGAGTTTTCTTGAGCATAACAAAGAATAAATAATTTAGTCTCTGGATGTCCAAAGGTGGTAGAGACACTCGCCAAAACACATTGTTATGAAAAGTTCTTCAACCATTAGGATTGACTCACGAGGTGTGGATATTATGCTCCAAGTTTTAATTTTTCATCCATGTATGAATTTTTAGAGTTCACAACAATGAACCAATTTGTTTTTCCCTCAGAGAAAAACAAATTTTGAAAGTCACATTAATGGGACGGTGTATTTATAGCAACTTCATGAATGAAGCTAATTATGGAGCGACGCACACACACACACCAAGAAATGACTGACACATTTTCAAACTACAGCTGAACTTTTGTTTTTTTCTGACAAGCAGCAGAAGCATTCTCTAGTTTCAGCCTGAGAGACTGTGACAAATTACGTGTCAGGGATTTATGATGTGAGACGTATTAGGGCCACCCAGCTGGTGAGGTAAATAAATGTACATATCTCAGTGCCATCCACATCTGCTTAGCTACAGATGAATGCGTGAGCCATGATGTGTCACACAGTCACTGGTCTAATTTGGCTTTGCGTTGTACATCTCAACATGGAGAGTTTATACCAAAGCAGTAACTGAGCGGCTGTGTTTCCATGAGGCGTGATCAGGATTTAAAAGTAGTTTGATGCAACACACAGCTATCGATGACCTGGTATTTGAACTTTTTTCTTTATTTTACATTCTGAATGGTCCACAGCAGCTTTCAAATGCTTACACATCCCTGCTAAAATGCTAGATTTTTATGAAGTAATAAAATTAGATAACATGAATATGAGTTATAAACACTTTTCCAACTTATGTTGTTTTTGTTTAATTTCGACATTCAGTATTCTGTAAAGGAATCTCTCAGGCTTCCACATGTTGATGTCATTATTTTCCAACAATTTCTGAAATTGTGAAAACATCTCTTGAACACAGTCCTATTCACATATGATTTTTTTTTGTCAGATTTAGTTTCATATTCTGTCTGGGTCAGCACAAAAGTTGAAGTCATTCCATTATTGATCCGTGTACGGTACACACATTTGGGCACTCTGTGATATTAAAAAGTAAAGTTCCTTTTCATCTTTAGTTCTCAGACACCTGAATGTCTTGGCTAAACTGGAAAAAAACAAAAAAAAAACAAAAAAAAAACCTTAGGCCACTTTCCTGACTGATACCTTTGTTCAAAGAAATGCTTTTAATATTTTTTAACTGCTCTTCAAACTCTAGATTTCGGATGGATTTAATCAGCAATAATCTGAAATGAATTCTACTACATTTATAATGTGTTCAGAATAGTATTACTGATGTTTGGTGTTTACCCAAGTGGTGAAATGGGATTAATATGTACATGCACATTTTTGCAACCAAGTTGTCCATTTTACTGTCCTAATATATTTGCTTTTAATTTGTATTGTACAGGATGTTCTTATTTTTACATGTTACAAAAACCATAGCATTTTAAAAGGATGACCTTTTAAATCGCTCTAATTTCCAAACTGCCTAGTTTTATGTGAGAAATAAAACAAGTTGGTGTTGTTTGGTTGTTAAAAGCCTAGCACTGTTTAATACATAAATTAATGTCAGTGTTGTAGTGAATACATAGCCCAAGGATGGATTTTATGATCCAATAGAACAGAAATGTTTCAATAATTCAGTATAATTGTCAAAATACGCTGGCCAACACGAACTCAAGGTTCCTGCGAGTCGGAGAGCTACGCATTTTCACTGTGAGCCACATCTTTTATGCATGCCCTTTTCACACACAGGGACTCCAAAACATGAACATCTGCCAATTATGCCGACATGAAGAGAAGAATGTGGAGTTGATTCTACAGCCGTATCTTAACTCAGAATAATTCATGCTCAGTTCAGGGAGCCCAACCATCCACTGCCTGTGGCATTCATTCAATCCACACTGACACATTTTTCACTGTAGAGCATCAGACTACGCATTTGGCAATACACACTGAGCTCTATCTAAAACAAAGGGACAGGTTTACCATCATTGTTCATTTCATCACCAGGTGCGCGGAACAAAGGCACACAGGGAATCAGCAGAGCTTAAGGACCAATCACCTCAGAATGTCACAGCCAAGATAAAAGGAGAGTTGGGCTTTTCATCTGTCTTGTGAGGTGCTCTTAGTGTTCTGCCAGACAGCATGCACACAAACAGGCTGACACTCACAGGTACATCTCTAACCTGTTTACTTCCTTGAAGATGATGTAGGATCACAAGAAGAAGTGAAGAAGAAATGCAACATTTATAGGCAAGGAAGGTATTTATTACAACTAAATTGGTTTAGCATAAGAATTTGTCATAACAGTTGAACCTTCTTTGAAGCTACACTAGCTTTTAGCACAAGGTCAGGACAGAGTTGTGGCTCTAAGAATAAATCATCTGATTTCATTACCACCTATTTTTATAGGTCCAAGACATGTTACATGATCTAATGAATCTTTCCTGCGATCCACTTTTAACTCAATGGGAAAAATCCATTAGCGTGTTGTGTAAAAAATGAAGTGCTTAAAGGAATAAGAATCAGAGTGTGATCCAGGCTACAAAATGAAAAAGGAAGCAGAAAAGGCCCCAGCTGTAAATAATTAAAAAGCTATTTTATTGGTTTACCCTGCCTAACATGCTGTGGACAGTAAGGGATAGCTGTTCTCAGGTGAGCCATGATGTTAGCCAACTAGCAAAAGACACAGAAAGCATATTGTGCAGGTAGACCTCATTTAGTTTATTTAAAGGATATTAACATGGTTTAGCACTAAAACATAAAAAAAGCAGGTTTTTCTGACTTGATTAAAAAATGTGACATTGAGATTTAAGAATTATTTACTTAAAAGTAATTTTAGTTCCGCTAGCAAATGAAAACATTACATTTTTTTATAACTGATGTTGCCTTAGGGTTGAGACTTTTTTCTTAAGATAACATTTTTTATTTTGAAGCTAACTTGTTTCTTCAAATAAGAAAGAAAAAGAAAATAAAATTCTATGAATAGGTAAAGACATCTTTACCTATTTTCATAGATATTATAAAGGGACAAATAAGGTATAGCAATATCTGCCTCTAAACTTATTAACACCCATCAGTCGTCATACCTGTCTCTGGCTTCCACCTCTGCAGGTTCCTCTATGCTGCTTATCATTTCTTCTTGGCCAGAGTTTGTTTCCTCTTTCCTCGTTGTGCTGGGAGAGGAAATGCTCTTTGGATACTCCTCGTTGACCTGGAGGCCCTGGATGGTGTTTGGTTGATGATGCCATGACTGATGACCTGTCCTGACATAGACAGGTGTTGGCCCTGGCGTTTGCGACATGACGCTGTGCACAGGACTGCTGGTCTTCCGCAATCCTCCGATGCCCCTTTCCCGTGAGTGGCTCTTCAGCCGTCCCTGGACAGGAGTTCCTCTGTGGTCCAGGCCATCCTGCTGGATGTAGCTTCCCACACTGCCACCTCCACCACCAGCAGAACCTTGAGATGAATGGCTGAACCAGCGCCAACGGAGCCTGAGGATCTGTTTCACATCAAACTCCTTCTTCCCTGACACAGACATCCTCTTCTGGGTTTGGAGACGCAGGCAGTGGTATGCTGAGTCCCCAAAAACATGGAAAGCAAAGAGAAGAGCCTTGCTTTCAGTCTGCACTGATTACAGTGTGCCTCTTCTGTTCCGTTACGGACTCACTGTTATCATGACCACCTCCTCCTCTTTGTAAAACACCACCGTTGGTCTTTTTAGCGGAGATGGAAAGCTACTCTCTGCAGCTTTTGTTCGTTTGCCTGAGACTACAACCCTCCCTCAGACTCTCCCTCCTGTCTTTCTCTTTCTCTCCTTCCCCCCTGTGCTGCTGCTGTTTCTGTTTGCTGCTGCTGTGCCGCTGGAGCTGAGATAATGCACATGCATGATCTACCCTCCCACCCCTGTGCCTCCTCTGTTTCGCTTTCTCCCTCTCCCTCTCTCTCTCTTTTGCTCTCTCTCACACATTCTGCTTGTCTTTCCTATGCACACAGTAACACACTCTGCACACGTTCTGTCAGAAACAGGCACATATATCCTGGAATCTCAATGAGAAGATCTCTTAAGCCCTTCCTATACTCCTTTACTTCTGCTTTGGGTGGGTAGTTGTAGGTTTCTGTATATTTGAGTGATAACGTGATTGCCTGCTCCTGCTGCTCGGAGAAGGTGGAGAATCAAGAAGTCATGCTGATGAGGTTACATTATAACAAAGCAAACCACTGCCTGTTTGAGAAGTGGCCGAGAAAGAACCTTCAAAACAATTAATATAAACTCATAAGGTTGGTGGGATTGAGCTGATCCAATACTGGTATCTAATCCGGTTTATGTCATTCTTGGATGAAATATTTTGTTGATTTCACCTTTCTATCCAATATCCCAGACAGTATTTTTTGCATTAATTCACTTTACAAGAAAAGCAGGTTCAATTTCTGTACAGAAACATACAATCAGATCAATCCAGTCAGATAAATGGATTCAAATCCAGTTTTATAAGATACAATTCTATGCATTTTAGTCAGCTATAGTCATATTCGATTTACAATGCCAATTCTAAAGCAGCCCCAATGACTGGGTGCTTGACTTATCTTGAGCATCCATAAGACTAAGGTAGAAAGAAGCTGGTCCCAGTGGTGTAGTATTCGAGATCACTGTTCGATGGTCTCGGGACCACTGTTCGATGGTCTCGGGACCAC
>VMRN01000039.1:2938694-2953233 GCA_010277015.1 Poeciliopsis turrubarensis
GGACCACTGTTCGATGGTCTCGGGACCACTGTTCGATGGTCTCGGGATTTTATTTCAAGACCAGTCAAGACCGCAACTGTGGAAATATCACTAAATTACAGCATGCCGTCCAGTTTATTTGTCAACATGTTTGTTTTCACTGGATGCAAAACGCACCAATTAAAATTCAAGCAATAACGTGCTTCTGTTTCCTCCCTCCCCACATTTCACTGGCACGCGGCGCTCCAAGACATGCGCAGTGGGTTTCTTTGAGCGGCAGAAAATGTCTGTCTAATCGTCGGTAATAGAGTTGCTCTGTATAAATCACAAGGAATCCGATGGCGACAGCTAATTCAGCAGCGCTTCGCTTTCACAGACTACGTCTAACTTTTTTCGTCACTTAGAAAAGAAGCTTAAACAAAGGTGAGCTGCTCCGTTGACGTGATGTTAGCAAAGCTAGCTGTACAGAGACACATACGCATTTGAGATGAAAAAAAGTCTCTCATTGCCCTGAATTACAGTGCGGAGGTGTTGACGAACGTGGCGCATGTATGGGACAACACTGTGACCAAAAGTCTGACATGACATTCACGAACGATCCGAGTCTAATGAACTTCTCTTTACTAAGAAGATTCGACTGGAGCCTCATGAGATATGGCGAAGCATAATATGAAACGATTCTGTCAGTGGGCATTGCTGCTGCAGGGTAAGTCCCATTCTGTGCAGCATCACTTTCTTCAGACATTGTTTTCAAAAAGAAATACACACAAAAGAAATGTATTTGTACATGTTTTGTGTAAGCATCTAGAGCAGTGTAAGTTATGCCAAAGAGAAGTTATCTCAGAAGGGAGCCAACTATGATATCTAGCAGATAACATGAAAACTAGCTTGGCCATTGCTTTCCTGTGCAATTCAGGTAAAAAATATATATATATCTAGCTCCCAGCATAATCTGGGATTTTTCCCCTTGACTTTAATTATTCCTGATCTATTTTTGACTGGGCCAATCAATGAACAGAAGGAGGTGTAGAGAACAATAACTTAATAAAACAGTTATCTTTGCTGTTTAACAATTGTGGTCTGCTTGTAGTGAAGGTTCAGTCTGTGTTGGCAATGCTTCCAAATATTGAATGAACATTAACAGCTGCCTTGTGTGGATCAGCACTTCTCTCTTTGCAGTGATTGTTTACAGTGCAGGCGACTTCCGGTAAGCTTCTTAGCATTGAAGTGGCAAATTACATGCGTCATGGGCAAACATTAGCAATTGGGACAAATTTAAAACCTCAATAAAGTCCACACCTCCAGGGGGGAGGGCGTTTGCCAAGCAACAGGAAAGCCAGCCTAAATGCATCCTTTTTTTTTTATCTTTTTTTTTCCATTTTCAACCCCTATCTGCCCTGGAGCATACATAACTTGCAATTGTTAACAGACACAAGGTAGGTACACCCATTTACATTCTAGAAATTACATAGAAAGGCTGTTACAGGGCGCCACTTGTTGAAAACAGTTTGAAATTTTGACAATCATGTGTTCTTGTCTTCGTTGGACTAACAGAAAAGATTTGTTGTATTGAGTTGTTTTGCGGTGCTCCTTGTATTCTCATATTTACACTGTTGAACAATTAATACTTTCATAGCATAAAAGCTTGTCATGACGTCGTGTTTGCAAATTATTTTTGTGAATAGTGGCTTTTTCAGATAAATTTTTGTACCTTAATTAAAACTAAAAAGTTGAAGCAGGAGACTTTTTAAAATACTATAAGTCTGGAAATCCATCATGCCCTCATCCCTCTTGGTCCCAGCAATCTGCATACAAGTCCAGTATCCTAACGTCAATGTGCTCTGGATTCGAAAATATCAGCAATGGTTGGATACCTTGAACATAGACATCATTATTTAATGTAAACCAAAAATCTTGGATTTGAGCATCTCTATATTCATGCATGTACATTCATAAACAGATAAGCTGTGAGACACCACTGTCTCTTTCAAAAGCACACAGACATAAACTCTACCCATCAAAGGCAAAAAGAAATTAATTTCACACCAGCATACATCTGTGCTGTCTGTTAGTCACACATCAAACAGAATCCCAACGGGGGGAACGTCTCAATGTGAGGTAGCCATGCAGAAAAAATATTCTCTTTTGGTCCCTTTCTTGAAAGCCCCAGCGCTTACAATTGAAAAGCTACATACTGATGAACCTTCAAGGTCAGTAAGCTTCCTGTTTCACAGTCAGAGCATAAAAGCTGTCAGAAAACTGTCTCTATTTGTTTTTGACATTTATCTGCAGCTTTAACTTAATACTGCCCCATTGTACGAAACCTAAACTCTCAGCTTCAAAGTAAAAAGCACAGAAAAAACAGTGCTGTTCAGATAATTTGGGGGCATGTCTCTTTATCAAAAGCATGGGTAGTTTGAGAACTAAATTGTATAAGGGTACATTTTGTTCTGTAAAAACTGTGGAATTATTATATAAATTGTGAAAATATAAAATCCACTGAGACTCACCATTCCTCATTTCACCTACTAAATATTTCAAAGCTCCTTGACGAGGCATTTCTTCTAAGGAGAAACTGCATCGGATTTAAAAATAAAAAACACCTTGGTTCTTTAAAACAGCTTCACACTCTTAGTTTTTAGACATCAACTTTTAATACCGTGAATACAAGCATGAATCTAAACACAGCCTGATTTGTTTTCTCTTTGATCTCCTCCTTCACGACTACAGTGAGCGAAAGAGCTGATATGAAAACAACTGTAATTCACCCACTTCACTTCCAACAAAAAATTTGTACTCCAGGACCTATTGTTTATTTCTGTCTTTCAAAAACATAAATGACTGGTTATGATTTTACAAAAAAAGTACAAACCAAATATTAGCCTAAAAAATCTTTTTAATATATTCTATGCACCAACTGTATATTTGCTCCATTTTGTGTTAGATAAATTCAAAGATTGAAGAGTGATTACCTACAAAAGAGGATGCATTGGGAGGGTTTATTTTTCTTTTTGTATTTCATATAACTAACTACAACTAAGACAAATACAACCAACATGTTTGTTGCTTTATGTCGGGCCTGAATACATCTGGCTACAAGAACCCCTGTTAGTCTGATGTACTCTAATAAAATCTAGCATTTGCCTTCAGATGTTGCCTACATCATAAAAGATTGTCCTCCTATGTGTTTTTAATCTTGTTACAAATACATTTGTTCTGTAAATGTCTGAAGAAAACTGTAACTAACAAAAGAGTGTCACAAAGACCAACAAAAGCATCAGACATGTCAGTTTTTCAAACAGTTTCCCAATCTTTGAACAGGTCACAAAGTTAAGGTTAGTCTATTTAAAAATAAAAAAAAAACAAAAAACTATGGCACAACTACAAACCTTAAAATATAAGATTACCCATCCAAACAAGTAGGTTAGTAGGAGCAATAAAATAAAATTATCAAGATGGCTGGAGAAACAGAAAAGATTGTCACTTCTGATGGGGGAATGGATCGACAGGACTGCTAATAGATGTCAACCCAAGAAATCTGATATTTGCAAGCATGTCAAGTAGAAACAGGACTTATGTTGAAAACCATAAGTCCTGTGTGCAATTTTAAAATCATTATTGAACAAAATATAATGTTGAACTGCATTTAGAAGATGTTAAGAATTCATTTTTAGCAACAATTTAACACAAAAACTTACCAGCACTACAGAATAAATTATTAAAGAAAGCACAATTGAACACTCCCTAGAAATCAAGTTTGACTGCTCCATTTTAAAAAAGACAATTGTAGTAACATATGACTTTATGAATAGTAAAAAGCTATTACACAATGCTCTTCAATTCTATGAGTCAAGGACACCATCTGCCTGCTCCATAACAGATGTGGTACAAGATGTCAGGGTGGTTTGGTAAACCATATTATCATCTAACATCTGCCTCCCCAGTGAACACACCTCCATGCCCTGATAGATATTCCTGGAGCATGCAAGACAGATGAACCCTACATATTAATGCTATGAAATACGTTAAAAAGGCAGCATAATTACAAAATCCATGCCTTTCCATTACTGAGAGATATTATGGAATCTGCTACACTTTCAAATTCTCAACAGACATTATGATTATGTTTATTTTGCGCATTAATTACTAGGTTGGATTGTTCTGAGGATGTGTAAAAATACATAAAACATGAACGGAATCCCCCTCCAAGCTCAGCCACAACTGCATGATCCTTGCACGATTATTGACTAAATCCTTTGTCAGACAATGAAAGACAGACCTGTCAAAAGCACACGATTCTCCCAGCTTAGTTAGGCAAAGACGAAGAACTCACAGCTCTGCCGCTAACATCAAAGGGAAAAAAAAATGAAGTGCTCATACACAGTATTGAGAAACACATAAAGAACTATGTGCACAGATAATCCATGATTTAAATATTGCAGTCCATTAGGCATACGTTTAATTATCTTATAAAACATCTTAATTGAGTGGCGTCCAAGTAAATACCTAATGCAGTCAACCGCACACTAAAGAAAAAGCAATATTTATGAATTGTCTTAAATTATGCGCTAACAAACAGTTGCTCCTGGATCAATAATAGCAACACGTCTAGGCATAATGAGGACCACACTTCGGCACAAATCCATGCTGTGATTAAAATGAGGTAAATTAACAAAACGAAAAAAGTCAGCTGGCTCAGCTCTCTTCTGGCTCTTTGTTTTTTTTGCAGTATCAGGTAAAAAATGTTGACGTACAGCTACTTACTTGAATAACTAAAAACATTAAGTCAGATTTAGTAACCTGTCTTCTTACCAGTAAAACCGCCTTTTTCTATGCGCTTGTCCGTTTGAAACTTGTTGCTAGAATGAATGGCGAAAAGATTCTGTGAGTCTTTTCCTACTCATTCTTGTCCCACGTCCCTCCTTCACTACAAACATGTTTTTCTTCAACAGAAAGGAAGGGGGCACCTTCCTCTTTCAAAGGAAACTCCTGTTAGTTTCCTTCCTCTGCACTGGAAAAACAATTGCATTCAAAGAACCAGGAACTCTGGAAACACATCCTGTGTTGCAAGCCATACTGCTTTTGCAAAGAATTATCCTGCAAACACTAATGTAAGCAGGAGTTTGATGTGATGATTGTTAGAACCACTAAAATGAAACCAGCATTTGCTTTTAAATATATGTACATATTTAAAATTATTATGAAGTTTAAAAAGCAGAAAAAAAGTGTGAAACCTCCATACAATTTTGTAACTTCAAGGATTTCATTTGTCAATAAAAATGTCTCATGTAGCTAACTGAAAGTATTAAGTACCCCATCACACTGTCAATGTTCTTGTTAAAGAAAACTCAACAATATGCATTTTCTTGTTGTCAGGGATCAACTGTTTTTTTTGTTTTGTTTTGTTTTTTTATTCAATCATTATTGCTATCCCTTATGAAACATGTTCAATTTGAGGCAAAGTTTGAACAGCAACATAAAGTTTTAAATGTTAATTTCTACCATTGCATGAATGTTTCTGACATTGTCATTTTTGATAGTTTAATAAGTGATGTCATTTTTGATAATTTAATAAGTAATAAGTGACAACCTCATTCAGACAAGAATGAGCAACCTATTCACACATGAAACATGTGAGAAAGTTGATAAATCTTTCAATGTTTTGTGTGAATTTGGCCCTAGAAAAAATGATTAATCTTAAACCATAGGGACAAGGTTGTTACAAAAGGGATGGATGGATGGAAGGTGCTCTGGTTCAATTAAAGCAAATGTTACTTTTTTGGCCTATACGTGGAGAAAAACTAACCCTTGACATCAATGTAAATACCCCAAATAGTGCACCACTTTTGAAAAAAAAAAATTAACAAAAACATGATGTAGAAGTAGATCATCACTCATCTAAGTTCAGCAACTTGGGCATTAAAGTGAGGGAAAGGCAATTTCAGAACTTAACACTGCATAATGGCTTTCTTTTACATAGTCAGAATAGGAGTCGGGTATTTATTCATAGGTTTTACTGCTCATTTACATTTACTGTCACATGATTAAGGACACAATATTGAAAGTGTATCTTAGAACAGTGGTGCTCCTAAACTGTCCTTTCTGACTCCCAATCTAATAAAGAATGAATGTTGTCCTTAGTTGTTAAATAGGTTAATAATAAGACTGAATGAAGCAGACACATAGACAATCTACTGCCTAGCTTACATGGCCCTTAGCCAGGCCCTTATGTCAGCTCAACTCTTTCTTGTTTCACTTGAAATGAAAAAGACAAAAATCATTTAAAAAAAAAAAAAAAAAAATCTTGGCCAGTTTCATCCCTTGTTCTTCTGCTCAGATAAACAGCAGTCATTTCATCTATAAGAGCTGCATTTCTTTTTTACTTTGGGATAGTAAGTATGTTTAAATGTGCCACTGACCACTCGTTTATTCATAAGTGTTTATCTCTCTTAACTCCGCTGCCCCTTGAGTTGGCTTAATGCTAAGGTGCAAAACACATGCACATGAAACATAAGTGATGACAAAGATTATCTGTGTAAGTAAATACCTGTGTTCCCTATCATTGGCTCGACAGTATTAATCAGTGTTTAACTGTGTTTAGTCACTTGTCAACTTTCACTCACCGTCTTGGATTGAAAAATAGTACAGTACAAATTTTGCCAAATACTTAAGAATAAATGATTCTTAAGTATTTGGCCCTAATAAAAATTGCTAATTTATTCTAAAAGGCCTTAAAACATAATTGTGATGAATGCTGTAAAACATTTTAGCACAAATACAGTGTTTTGTGTATTTGTATTATTAATTTAGTGAATATGGTTTTATGACATGCAAGCAGCCACAGAATCACTTGTCCAGAGTCTATCATTCTGCTTTGCTGAAAAAAATCCTTTCTTGTAAATATCCTTTCCAATACAGAAAATTAGGAAAAGACGAAAGAGAAAAATTTAAAATCAAAGTAAGCTTGTCCCAAATTTTTGTTTACACTGTCAGATTATTTTTAAACAGGCATTAAAGTCAGGCAACTCTGTGGTAAGTTACATTCCTGAGGACTTTATCCCAATCCAGAAGAAAAATGTACAAGACAATTCATTATACTGTTATATTATTATATGTTACATATTAAGTAGTTTTATCACTGGGCTGCTCAGTGGCACTGTTGCCTTGCAGCAAGAAGGTCCTGGGTTCGATTCCCGTTCCAGGGTCTTTCTGCACGGAGTTTGCATGTTGTCCCTGTGCATGCGTGGTTTTCTCCGGGTCGTCCGGCTTCCTCCCACTGTCCAAAAACATGACTGTTAGGTAAATTGGTCTCTCCAAATTCTCCCTAGGTGTGAGTGTGTGTGTATGGATTTTTGTCTGTCTCTATGTTGCCCTGCAACAGACTGGCAACCTGTCCAGAACGTTAGGCACGAGCACCTCCCGACCCCACGAGGGACAAGGGTATAAAGAAAATGGATGGATGGATCACTGAAAGTCTTAATCAATATTGCTGTGCCAGAAAGCATCTTTCTGACAGTGGTCAGATCCAGGTCACCACTGTCAGACAGTGTCATTTTTTGTTTTAAATTAATGTTATCTATTTCTCCAGTGCAGTTGGTTCATTACATAATCTTTCCCTTGGAAATTGGACAAATTAATTTGATTTGAGATTTCAATTTGATATATAAAGGGCATTATAAATAAAACTGCTTATTATTATTATGATTATTATGATTACTTATATCCAGAATTTTATATTTTATTGTGAATGCTAAAAATAGACATTGAATTAAGACTTTTTAAATAGGCACACGTGTAATGCTGTAAAAATGATGAAAGTTAAAGATTTAAAGTATAACAGCACACAAAAGGATAAGACATAAAAGTTCCATATTTGTAGTATAACATAATAAGATATTTTGTGTTGTGTGTAACTGTGTTGACAAAAACAATTCAGTTAGGAAATTTCAAAATGTTATATATATAAAAAAAAAAAAAGGAAATTGCTTACCCCAACTTGTGTTGGGATTTTTGTACATTCAAGTGACTAATGTTTCTTAAAGTGAATTTGGGGATTATTGACTGCCAGAAGTATTTTTAAAAAGGTTTTATTGGCTCGAGCCGCCTTTATTTGATAGTGAATTGACAAGAAAACAGGTAATGAGAAAAGGCGGAAAACATGCGGCAAAGGTCACCAGGCCGAGAAATGAACCTGCTACAGCTGCATTGAGGACTAAGGCCTCCTTATGTGGGTTGTGCTTAACTCCTGCACCACCACAGCACACTCTACCAGTTGTGTTTTAAAATTCAGATTTATATGTCGATCTATATTTGACACTATTCTGTGTGAAATTAACACATTCCTAGTATTAACTTTTCACACTACACTCTAGTAAATCAACACTGATGTGTGTTAAATTTCAATTACTGAGAGTGTTGATTCAACTCTATCACAAATAACACTTTCAAAAGTGTTACTTTAACATAATCAAGAGTGGACCAATAAGGACACTTTCAAAGTGTTGAATTCAACTCTAGGAATTTAATTAACACTTCCACATTTGCTATGTGCTGATGCGCAATATTTATCCAACCTAAATAGGTAAAGTAATGTTTAAGTGCACTAACTTGTGTTTAAATGAATTTGCAAAATAGCCGATTGTGATTGCTAACCTTTCTAACGTGTTCCTGAAGTTACAGCTCCAGTGAATAACGCTAGCAGCAGTTTCTGTGGTTGTTACAAACTGAAGTTAGCATATGATTTGTAGCTTTGATAGCTGTGTTTTCAACTTGAAACAGTAGTGGACTGATATGAGAATAGTCTCAAGTTTAGCTGGTTAATGGTTGATAACAATATAGTACATGTCCTCTCTGAATAGGCCAAGGAGAGGCCATAGCAAGTCGAAAATACAATAATTGTTTTCACCAGCCTCATTAATGTCATTCACTCCACCAGACCCATTACTAATAGTTTGCATTTTATTGACCACAAAGCCACGTATTTCAGAGAAAGATTTAGCCTGTCATATTTAAAGGTTGTAATGCTTGAATATTCATTTTTACATTAAACGTCTGCTTAAGACTGCTAAGCAGGGTTGTTTCACTGAAGTTTTCGAAGAGGACTAAATGGAAATTATGAATGATCTTGGGTTGTGACACTAAAATAAAAATCTCGGTAGAAAAAAGAGTTGCAATACAAAATGAGTGACAGATATCAGACACAACATGTAAGTCAAACACTAACATAAACATAAATACACACATCCCAAAAATCATTTTAATTGAAGCAATGTGTCTTTTTATTTAAGTTAATTAAAATATTATACAAATAAGACTTTCTCATTTTATTATTTCACAACAAATAAGGAGTGCAGGTGATTTGATTTTGTAATTCTTAATGTAAATTGAAATGTCAACTTTGCACATGTGTGAAACTCTCCATATTATACTTTAGTGCCATAGTCAATAACATTCAGATAATGGTGAAACCACAAATATTACATGAGACAAGTAACCAATAACTTCTTGTCCCCAAATGAAAACAGTTATTTCTTCTGAGCTGATGCCAAGATAAGAATCTCCCCCCATGATATGTCAAGCTCTACCGTCCAAACCTTTTCCAGCTGGTTTTGAGTCAGTTTAAATGCCTCCCTATGTGATACCAGAAAGAGCAAAATATTTTTTCTTTACAATAAATATGGATGTTCGTAGCTGATGGTTTTATATTGGGAAATAAAGTGCAACATAATATAATCCTTCTATCAGTAGGGTTTTTTTTACATGCTGAAGGCCACAGAGGGTGGCCTTCAGCATGTTAAACTTGGATCTTCAGTTATAGGAATCAGAAATTTGTCAGTAATTTATAAACTTTGTGTGGTATATTTCTATTGGATGCAATATACTCATGATATTTATCCCCATTCTTGTTGTCCAAGACTGGACAACAACAGGAATCCCATCTTTAACTTTGTCTCTATGTATGTATGAAGCCATTGAGGAACACAGTTACTTACTCTCTTATTTTTCCAACAATCCCTGGCTGGGAGCTCCCCTGTTTAGTTTCTTTCAAAGATACTAATGTTGTTAGTGCTACCTAACTTTAATGGTCGGTTTTCTTTTGTAGAAATATTCCTGGAGTCGTGCTTGTGTGTTGTTTTTTCAGTTGGCATTCTGTCCTGTTAGTGGCGACCCATCACAAGAGATGCTCTGCTGGAAGTTGTTCTTGTTAAAATGGAGTCTTTCCTTACTATTGTAGCTACATGTTTGCTACAGAGGTGAGAAGTCATGGACTTCATTCAACCTGTATAACAGTTTTATACCAATTAACCTTTTCTGATTTACTGATTTTAACTGTGCTGAGTTGAATTTGTATCGTAGTCTGAATACATGAATATTGTTAGGGTATTAATTGGATTGATTTGAACTCAAATTTGGACCAAACTGGATTCAATATGATCATACATTACTTAAAGCTCTTTGTTTTATAATGTGCATTATGATGGCATCGACTGTTAACAGTCTATATTTCTATAATAAATTCAGCTGAACTGAAATGTTGCCGCAATTGTAAAAATGAATAGCACCACATGTTCCATCTTGTTTTTATTCATGAAACAAATACCAACTGAAAAATAAAAATGTTAATAAAAACTTAGGACCTAAATATGAAAAACCATAAAATGCAAAGATTGGAAGAAAAAGCAAATAACCCATACCAGGTTTGTTGTTTATAATCCCAGTGTATAAAAGTACTTAATGTAAATTATTATAGCTGCCCTGTAATTTTTCATATAATTATGTAAAATAAAATTGTGACAGAACTCAAACAATACTTATTATTCAGCTGACTCACAAAAACTCCAAATCAAGTTCAAAAACAAGAATAATCTCTACAAATCCGTTTATTGCATTTAGTTGGCAGAATGCACACAGAAGCATGGATCCAAAAAAATATGCACTCCATCAAATATTAATGGTATACATCTTTCTACCTGCAAAGAAGTTGTTTGAAAACAGATGATATTAAGATGTGACTGTGACATGACCAGAATAGGTGTCTATACAAAACAAAGTGTCAAAAATGAAATTAAATATGGAGGATTACTAACTGTTAGAATGTAAAAATGACAGGATTAAGAAACCAGTTTAAAATAAACAAAGCAATTTAATTTTTATTGTGACACAGAATTTTAGCAATTACAACTTTTCTTAAATGAAGAGACAGCAATCAGAAGTACGCACAGCACTTCAAAGAATTTCCAAAAAGATTGTCCTTGCAATTGTGCTATATACAAGTATATGAATCTTCAGGAGGTTGTCAAAATTACATTGCAAAAATACAATTCTGCACTGACTACTATTGAAGCTTAGGAAAAAAAAAACATAATTGTACACATACTAAAATGGAAACTGATTAAAATTGTGTTTCAAATGTATTTAGAGCATTTTCCTTCGAAACAACTGTGATGTATTTTCTTTGCAGTAGACCCCTGGTTACGAATATGTAACAACCATTCAATAAAAATCATTCATTTAAAGAAGAAACAAAACGTATGACCTATAATTTTGTGTGATGCAATAGATTAATAAATCTGGACTATGTACAAAACAATATTCATTAATAAAAGTATACATTTATCTTATGTACAGTTTGAAGAATTTTTAAACAATCTAATTCTCTCCTATTTCATTTTCTTTAAAATTATCATTCATAGGTAAACAGAAATAATTGTGCATGTTCTATTAAATTTAAAAGAACTAAAGTTCAAAACTTATTAGGAGATTGTATTTGAGTGCATATACGAAAGATGAATTGATATTATTTTTTGGGAGAAACCGATAGTTCAAGTTTTGGAAGCCTGAAAGCACCTCTTGATCCACTGTCACTGCTTGAGGAGGATGACAATCTAGATTTTTTCAGAGGTACAGAAGCATCTGTACTCCCCTCTATCTCTCCTTCATTGTCGTTTCCAAGTGATACTTCGTATGAGCCCTTGGACTTAGATCCAAAACCTCCAAATGTGCCAAATTTTAATTTGCCTTTCTTGCCTTTGACCTTAGTTCCTCCTACATCTATTGAAATGTCCCCAGATTCAGCTTCTGAAAGAGCTGAAGGAGAGCTAACTCCAAGTGAACCTTCATCACTGGCAGAGGAAGATCGGTGCTTTGACTTTTTAAATAGATCCAGTGAGGCTGACTTTCCTTTAGCTGACAAACTGACTCCAGATTCACCTTCCAGGTCTAATTTTCCACCCATTATTGCATCTGATTTTCCTTTTCCTGCAACATCTTGGCCTTCCACCTTAGGCTGAAGAATGCCGAACTTTGGCACTTTGATTTTTGGAAACAGTATTGTACCCTCTGGATACTGAAGGCCACTAGCTGATTGTCCTGAAGTTCTTGCACAAAGCTCTGGACCTCCTTTGACATTAACATCAGAGCCTTCCAAACAAATCTTTGCACTGTCAGATGATACACTTGCATCAGGTGATTTAAATCCTTCAGCTAAAGATCCATCACCTTTTAGTTTTGGAGATTTAATATCTAGTTCTACATCAGGGAAATGAAGTTTTCCAAAAAGAGGCTTCTTAGTGTTTGTCCCTTTCACATGAATATTCGGTGTGTCAATACCCTGGTCTACTTCTGGTGTTTTAATATCAGCTTCTTGCTTCCTTGCTTTTCCTTTCACTTTTGGAAGTTTGAATTTTCCCTTTTTCCCCTTCACATCTATGTCAGGGACATCAAGACTTGCTTCAGTGGAACCAAATTCTGGTCCTTTTACCTTTACTTCAGGTGCTTTAATGTTAAAGTCAGCTTTTGGAAAATTTACATCAACTTCTGATTCTGATGGCAGTGTGACTTTGGTCATTTTAAAACCAACCTTGGGGCCTCCAGTATGAACTTCGGGATCCTTGATGCCAACATCAGGAGCTTTAAGATGCATGTCCACATCTGACATGGATAATTTTGGTCCTTTAATTTCAATGTCTGTTTTAGGAAGATTAACATTAATTTCTTTTCCTTCAACATTTGAACCTTTCAGATTAATATCCCATTCGGGACCTGATGCAGTTGGCAGTTTCACTTTGGGGGCTTTAATGTCTACTTTAGAGGAATCAACGTCTATTTTGGCTTTGGAAAGGTTGATGTCAACACCTTGACTCCTTGTTTTGGGGCCTTTAAAATCTAGTGATGGCATTTTAATTTTAGGGATTTCAAACCCATCTTTGCCACCCCCAATATCAACATGGGGACCTTTGAAATCAACTTCAGGTGGTGTTATTTTTCCTGCTCCTTTGATTTCTGTCTTCGGTACTTTGATATCAATATCAGTTTTAGGGAGCGTAACATTAACATTTCCTTTTGTTTTAAGCCCTGGTCCTGATATTGAGGGAAGTTTAACGTTGGGACTTGCATCAGGGCCTTTAACATCAACTCCACCAATGTCAACTTTGGGGGTTACTGCATCAGCATTGACATTTGGAATGGTTATAGTATCATTAGAATTTTCCAGCTGAGGAAGTTTGATGCCAAAAGATGGTATCTTGATCTTGGACATTTCTAATCCACCCTTCGGTCCCTCAACTTCAAACTTTGGACCTTTAATATCTGCTCCTTTCAGGCCTAGATCTACCTCTGGAACTGAGACATTCAAATCCCCTTTAAGTTTTGGACCGGTCAGATTTAAGTCCACATTTTTTGATCCTTTAAGTTTTCCACTGTGAATATCGACATCAAATCCTGATCCTGCTGTCGTGATATCTGATGTTTTTATGTCAATTCCAGATTCTGAAAGACCAGCTTCTGGCATGTCAACTTTTGGACCCTTGAGGCCAAATTTAGGGATCTTAAATTTGGGACTTTTAGATTTTGAACCAGACAAACTAATATCAACATCAAGTCCCTCGCGGCTCCCGGTCTTTCCTTTAATGTTGACATCTCCATGTTCCAGTTTAATATCAGGTTCTGAGGTCTTTATCTTAGGACTCTTGAATCCAACCTTGGGCATTTTGAACTTAGATTTTTTCTGAGGTACTTCCAAGGCATCAGTGCCCTTCAGGTCAGCTTTTGGAAATTGGCCCTCTCCTTTAAATTCCCCCTTTAATTTTGATCCCTTCAGATTTATGTCAACATTTGGTAGTGCTGCTTTAGAACCAGATACTGTTGAAAACTTTGGTGGTTCAGGACTATGCTTCAGATCAATATCAAGACTTGGAACATCGGTTGTAATTTTCGCACCTTTGATGTCAATTTCAGGTGATTTAATATCTCCTTTGATCTTTGGACCTGAAACATCCATGTCACCTTTGAGTTTGGGGCCTTTCAAGTTGAAATCCACATCTGGCATGGATATTTTTGGTCCAGACATGCTTGGCATGTTGAATTTGGGACCTTTCAGTTTAGCATTTGGTCCCTTAATGTCAAGGTCTGCTCCTTCAATATCAACATCTGGTGCTTTCACATCAATATCTGCCTTGGGGAGGTTGACATCAACATCTGGAGTTTCTAGTTTGGAGCCTTTTAAACCAAATGAGGGCATCTTGAATTTGGGCATTTTCAGTCCACCTTTGGGACCATCAAA
>VMRN01000039.1:2962503-3026442 GCA_010277015.1 Poeciliopsis turrubarensis
TGATGTCTCTTTTGATCTTTGGACCTGAAACATCAATGTCACCTTTGGTTTTGGGGCCTTTCATATTGAAATCCGCTTCTGGCATTGATATTTTTTGTCCAGATATGCTTGGAATGTTGAATTTGGGACCTTTCAGTGTGGCATTTGGTCCCTTAATGTCAAGGTCTGTTCCTTCGATATCAACATCTGGTGCTTTAACATCAATATTTGCCTTGGGGAGGTTGAGATCAACTTCTGGACCTTCGACTTTCGAGCCTTTCAAACCAAATGAGGGCATCTTGAATTTTGGCATTTTCAGTCCACCTTTGGGACCCTCAATCTCAATGTCTGCGCCTTTAATGTCCACCTCTGGGCCTTTGAGATCTCCTTTAATGTTTGTCATTTTAACATCCACATCCCCTTCAACCTTAGTTCCTTTCAGATTTATGTCAACATCTGGAACATCAACCTTTGAATCTTTCAAATTCAGTGAAGGCATTTTTATTTTAGACATTTCAAATCCTCCCTTTGGTCCTTCAACATGAACTTCTGGACCTTTGACGTCTATTTCAGTTGATTTGATGTCTCTTTTGATCTTTGGACCTGAAACATCAATGTCACCTTTGATTTTGGGGCCTTTCATATTGAAATCCGCTTCTGGCATTGATATTTTTTGTCCAGATATGCTTGGCATGTTGAATTTGGGACCTTTCAGTGTGGCATTTGGTCCCTTAATGTCAAGGTCTGCTCCTTCGATATCAACATCTGGTGCTTTCACATCAATTTCTGCCTTGGGGAGGTTTATATCAACTTCTGGACCTTCGACTTTCGAGCCTTTCAAACCAAATGAGGGCATCTTGAATTTAGGCATTTTCAGTCCACCTTTTGGACCCTCAATGTCAATGTCTGGGCATTCAATGTCCACCTCTGGGCCTTTGAGATCTCCTTTAATGTTTGGCATTTTAACATCCACATCCCCTTCAATCTTAGGACCTTTCAGATTTATGTCAACATCTGGCATATCCACTTTTGGACCCTTCAAATTCAGTGAAGGCATTTTAATTTTAGGCATTTCAAATCCTCCCTTTGGTCCTTCAAAATCAATTTCTGGACCTTTGACGTCAATTTCAGGTGATTTCATGTCTCCTTTGATCTTTGGACCTGAAACATCCATGTCACTTTTGAGTTTGGGGCCTTTCAAGTTGAAATCCACATCTGGCATGGATAGTTTTGGTCCAGATATGTTTGGCATGTTGAATTTGGGACCTTTCAGATTTTCAGCTTGTCCCTTAATATCAACATCAGGTGCTTTCACATCAATGTCTGCTTTAGGGAGGTCAATGTCAGCAACTTTTGGATCTTTGAAATTTACTGTTGTCATTTTTATTTCAGGCATGCCCTTTTCTCCCTTTGTTCCTTCAACTTCAACAACTGGAGCCTTGATGTCAATTTTAGGTGATTTGATATCTGTTTTTATCTTTGCGTGCGAAACATCCATGTCAGCTTTGAGTTTTGGGCCTTTCAGGTTGAAATCTACATCTGGCATGGACATTTTTGTTCCAGATTTGCTGGGTAATGTTAGGTCTGGTGCTTCCACTTCTGCATATTTTACATCTTTTTTTCCGGCTTCTCCTGTCCTTACACTTTCTACATCCATATTACCTTTGATTTTTGAACCTTTCAAGTTCAGATTCATCTCAGGCATTCTTACATCCACTCCTACCTTCGAATCTGGCATGTTGGCTTTGCCTTTACTTGTGTTTATCTCTGTTATGTTTCGTGTTTTGTAATGAAAGCCATCATTATCTGTTACCTGAGATTTATCAATGTCTGAATCCTTTTTTTGATATTTCATGGCTTCTTCTGAGCTTCCATGACTAGTGGTTTTTAATGATGATGTGTTTATATGTGGTAATTTTAAATCACCTTCTTTTCTTTCAGTGTTTATTTCAGGACATCTAAACTCTACTTTTGTTGCTGCTACAACTCCCTCATCTTTTTCCCCACTTTTTGGCTTTGCACTTGGAAAACTAGTTTGCATACTTTTCAATGAATGTCTGTCTGGATGTGAAGAATAACCAGTGTTGGAATTAGTTTCTGTAACAAGTGATATCGTTCCAGAATCAGCAGAATTTCCAACTGTTTTAACATCAAAATAACTTGATCCCTTGTTTAGGTGGAGGGATGTGTCTCCAGATGCCCTCTGGGTCTTAATGTCTTCTTGTGGCAGAGACAGACTCACTGATCTCTTGTTTTCATCATTTGTGGATAATTCTGCATCTGCTGACCCTCCTACTGTAACAACCTTTACAAAAGTGCTTTTACTTTCACCAGACGTAGTCTGTTTTTCAGACTCATCTATTCCTCCAGTTGTCATTTCTTCACTTTCTCTTAAAATTTTAGTGCCCTCGTGACCTATAGCTCCAAACCTAGGTCCTTTAAATCTGAGGTCCGTACTTCTTTCTGTTCCCTCTCTTACAATTGTCTTTGACTGATCTCCACTTGCATGTGTTTCTGTTGAGCTACCTTTTAGACCAGTATAGGTTACATTGCATGACTCAAAAACACCCTCTTCTCCCACTCCTTTCACTGTAGGACTGCCATGCAATATTCTGACACGAGGAGAGCCATCTCCAGATTCATGCCATTGTCCCTTGAAGTCTGGGCTTGAAAGTTCTAGTTTCTCACCTATCCCACTTGGCATATCCACTGTGTAAGTAGTGATGCGGCGAGTGATGGTTGTAATAGTACTGCCATCACTGCTAGTGCTGCTGTGTCGCTCTGTACGAACATCCACTCCTTCTGCAAGATCTTCAGACTTCAGCCTTGGTTTAATCTTCTTTGTGTATATTCTCTTGTAGTCCTCATCATCTCCACTCTGTATCAACATACATTATGTTTGTTAAAATATTAAGTTGTAGTACATACTATGTACTGTATATTTTATCCATTTGATAATCGTAGTATCTCTAAGCAAACTCAAACTTTTGGGTTTAGATAACTTACGAGAATGATTTCTGGACTTGATGCTCCAAACTGTGATTTCCCTTCCCATGTGAGGGTGCCCATTGGAGAACGACATGGTGTGCTCAAGGGTGAGTAGCCTGGGGATTTGTCTCCTTTGTTTTGTAGTTTCAGTCCAACTTTGTGTTTGTTCAATGTTTTCAGTAACTCTGCTGTCTCTTCGGAGCTCATATTTTCAAAGTAGATAGTTGCACCCACAATCTGATCGCCTACAAATTGAATATAGATATTTGTTATGAATTAATCTTAAAAACAAAATAGATGAAAAAATATCTCATATTTTATTAAAGACATCAAATATAGTGTACTACCTTCATATACTTTTCCAGATCGTGCTGCAGGTGACTCTCCTTTTACCTCCTTGACGAGGAGCTCCCCTCCACTTGTGTGTTCGATGGTCAAGCCAGTTTTATCTGGGCCCTCCCAGTCTTGAAAGAGCACTTCCCTGGTGTCCTCTTCGTCAGCCATCTATAAAAGTAAATATTTTGTTAAAAAAAAGTGGGGCAAAATTGATAACTAACTTCCTGTGTAATACAGTTATAACATATTGCAGATGAAATTTCCAAAATAGACAGAAATTATCTTTATAATAATATCAAGTGTTTCACAGTGGACGCTGAAGTTTTAGAATTTTTACTTTAAAAAAATGAATGCAAAAATACATTTTTTGATTACGTTTTCAGGAACAAAGAAAGCCTGAAATTTACTTTTTTAGGTTTTCTGTGTTCTTCTATGGCTTTTACGAACTACGTTTTATTTTTAATAAATTTGGATTTGGAAGTATAGATTTAGAGTTTAACTGCAAGAAAATAAATCACATTCTCTTGGGGGTTGTGGAGATATGTGATGCTGATGACTGAAAATGGTGGTAGGCTGAAAAGCTCTACATGGTGGAGGCAAACTGTTGAAAACTATTCTCATTGTTGCAGTTGTGTAACAAAAATCACATCATTTTGTTCTCAGCCTCATGTTGTCTGGCCTTTCTTGTCACAACTGCCCTGGCTAACTCCTGAAAGTGCACACTGAAGCATTAAATGTCCCATGCTTGGTTCTGGTCCAATGTAGAGGGCGAACAACTGTTTTGTTTTTCTAACATGGAAAGTAAAATGAGATTTTCCAGCTTATCAATTATTATTTCCTCCTCTGAATTTTTGTAAAAGTTGATCCTCTCTCCCATGATTGCTGTTTACACAGTACCTCTGTAAACCAGACACATGGAAAAGCACTATAACGTTACAGCGGCAGTTAATGAAAATCCATACTGAATTTGTAAGTTAACAAGTAGTTTTCCATCTTTGATGGGGTTTCTGTAAACGATAATGGAAATCTGATGGCCAGCCATTATTTAGACAGATTACACACCTGAGCACTTGGTGCAGATGCACAGACAGTTTCAGACAGAGAATATTGTAGTCATTAACTCAATCAATAGGCTCTACGATAAATTTACATCAGAGTATCATGTCTGATTTTGACTTTTTCTGAGAACTGACGGTGGCACATTGAAGAGTTCTTGACAAGAGGCTTCATTGACATGTGGTGAGGTGCAATGCTGGTGAGGCAGTGACGTGACTTAATCATAATCAGATAAATTAATCTAGACCACATACATGTTTACATAAGGAAATTTCACGCATGCGAACAATGCTGGAGGGTAAAAAGACAATTCTTTTATATGCCATCCATAGCCACGCTGTACTGAGTTAACGGAATAATAATTCCATTAATTCAATGAAACTTGGAAATTTAAGCATTAGTCATTTTGTGCTATGCTCCACAGCAAAGGGGAAAACCGCTGCAGTACAACTCAAAACCATGTCTTTCTCGCTCTCTGCATTGGCCGGGCCACACACACACACACACACACGCACACACGCAGACTTGTTGCCATAGCAACTGACAACAACGCCCCTAAAAAACACTGAAATATTTCCCACACAAAGCAGAACACTCAGTCTGTTTCAGTAGTTTGGTTTTAGGCTTAGTGTTTATTTTGCGATTATTAATAAGTGATTGCTGGCATGTTTATTATGGTGTCATGACAGTCTTATTCACAACCCATCATATAAAGTGTTACCGAACTAATTAACTGGAAATAAATACAGAAACAGTTGATAATAATCAAATAACTGTAAAATTTCAAGCTGACATTTTGTTTTTCAAAATTGCCTTTAAAATAATTGCAACAAAAGCTAAAGCGTGTTACCTTGATTTTGTTTTCCTCTAAACCAGTCCTAGTGGGAGGAAAAGGCTGTTGTTGTTGTTTTCCTATTTAACAAATACAAAAACAAAACAAAAGCACAATAAAGAATTAAAACAATTTCTCTATGAAAATAATTCATCATGACTGAAGATAATAATATATAAGACCCATGTATGAACACTAGATGGTGATAAAACTCAATTGACAACACAGCTTCCACTACCTCCAAAAACCATATTGGCAACTCCCTCTTTTTAGAATGGTGTTAGGATATGTTTTGTAAATGTCTCAGACCACACCCTGCCCTGAGGAAAGCAAGCAAATCCTGTGCCTACACACTAGCTTCAAAGTCAGTAGAAGGAACAATGATGGTGTCCAGCTTCAAGAAAACATATGCTGCAGAAAGCTGAACAAAAAACACATACATTTTTATGTTGCAAACTATTGTTATTAAAAGTAAATGTTCACACTGACAAACAACAAAGTGGAAAACTACTATAAATTCAAAGGTACTGTACATAGAAAATTGTCTCAGTTTCTTTACTAAGAGTTTCTTTACAAAGACTGCCTTCCAGTCTTTCAGTAAACATCAGCTTACACTGTTCTCTGTATTTCTGTCTTAACATCCAATTTGTGTTTCCTAAATCCAAGGTCATTCAAGAAAATGGCAGGATATTTAGAGAGATGTGTTTCTTTTCAAGTAAACTGAATAATGCTCCGCCTTTTTAATCTGTCACATGAGGGGAGATTCTGAGCTAAAGTAAGATCATGCATTTGCTAAAAACATCTTCCACATCTGAACATTCTTACGAAAATATTTGTTATGTTGATGAGACAAAAGTGGAACTTCTTGCAGTGGGTGCATCCTTTGACATCTGGTGTATCACTAACAATATTTCAGTCCTGCAGGATTTTAACAACAAGTCGTGTCTGTTAAGCCATGAATTGTACTCTCTCCTAAAATATCCCAAAGGAGCTTGTGTGGTGAATAGAAACACACCAGTAAGTCTATTTCTGATGTAAGGTCTTTGAAGTGACCTAGCCAAATTCTGGACTTATACCTTTTGGGTCCTATCTCTAAACAGCTCTGTCACTTTAGAAAACATTCCAGTACTGAAAGAAGAGTTATTTCACAGCAATGCAAAAGACTCATTGCCAGTTACCAAAAATTAATAATAAAAGTTGTTGCTGCCAAGGATGGCCCAATCAGTGATTAGATATCAGGCATAATTACATTTTCACATAAAGGCAGTTTAGATTGGATTGCTTTTTCATTTCCTAAGTACATTTATCATCTGAAAACAGCATTTCGACCTGTAATTGAATCTTTATCTGATATTACATAGTTTTATAATCTTAAAGATTATAGGCTTATGAGAAAGATGTAATAATGAAATCTAATGTGTAACCTTGGTTTTCTAGCTGTTCAAGGGTAAAGACACAACGTAACAAGTCAATAAATAGACTGGTTCTGTGTAATTGGGGACACAGGGGGACATGTGCAATGCTTTGAGGTAATATTAAACCCTGTTAACCTCTGCCTCTGGAATAGCTTTTTCCCAATACTTTAGACTGCACAACACACTGAGCATTATAACTTATGTTAGTGAAGAGTGGGTTAGAGTTCATGGCAAAGATCCGGACAACCAGATGCAGGTAACTAAAAATTAAACTTTTCTTTCCTCTTCATGTTTTTTATCTCACTTAATATTCCAGTGTGACCCATTTAAAGCTTGAAAGGCAAACAGTGAAGACTTCAAATTTTAACTTAGCATGAATTTATATGTGTGTCGAATGACTACAAAGAGAAGTAACATAGCCTTATGTACAATTTCAGCAAATGAATTTTAGTGAAGCATATCTGCTTAATTTGAATGTACCAATTTGTTTCCTTTAAAATAAACCCAAAATGCAAAGGGGCAAGTGAAGTTGAGTCCCCTTCTATTTTTCTTTCTTTAATAACCAAACACAGTCTCAGGTATCCTTCCTTTGCACACCTTTAGTATAGGTTTAAAAATTTCATCAAATGGTTTGCAATTGACAATAAGCAATAAAATTGATGCAGCAAAATCACATGATTAGTTCTAGCCTGTGCAGCAAACAGCTGCTGAATAACTATGGCTTTGTTCTCAAAATCATAAGACAAGTCTTGAGTGGATGACTCAAACAACTCAGACAACATGACAATCAACTTTACTTTCTCTACTTATGAATAGATATGAGTTTTTCAATTTGGAACTTTGAAGCAAACCATGAAGGATGTGAAAATAAGGACAGAGGGAGTCAGACAAGCTTGTCTGTCATGTTTTATTACAGTCTGGTATGTGTGTTGGGAAAAGGGGGCGTGGAGAACACGGTAGACTAAAGCCGCTCATAATAAAGCAAACCACAAAACATTTCTGGGTGTCCATGCCTTTTCGCTGACCCACAAGATGTTGAGGATATTTTTGATTTAGATTTTTTTTTCCTACCAAGTAAACAGCACAAGCTTGGCAGGCTTTTGAGTGAAGTGTTTCATAAGAAGGCTTAGAGTAGAACAGGTGGTCTCTTGCAGAGGAGCCAAATGTCAGGCTGCAAGATTCTGCACAGCTGAACAGAGCGGGCATGACCATTAAGGTTCAATTGCAGCCTTGCAACTGATATTCCAGAAGCAGTTTTGAGTCCAGTCACATGACATATTGTTGGAGTGGTGTGATGTGCAATATGTAAGTTAGCTGTCTTTATTGTGTGGTGTGTGAGGACACTTACCTTGGATTGCTCAAGCTAATCCAAGAGCTTCACTCTGCTTCTTGTGTTCTTCTTTTTTGACTTCTGTTGAGAGGAATACAAACACAGAATTGGGATTTAATATGTAATTTGTGGTTAAACTGTTAAAAATTGTGTCAGTCTACCAAGATATGTCTCGATAACAGACACAAATGTTTAAGTTCATTCTTAATTATTCATTAGTTAATTATTAATAAATTAATCGTATGCTTCATCTCCAATCAGACTCTAAAGACTTTCATACTTTACCAATCAAAGACAGCAATGTTTACCCATATAAGTAATTGTGCAAAACATTCTGTAAGTAAATAAATCTAAATATCTGCATGGTATGGGCTTCAAGGGGAGACAAATGGATAGGTTAATAACCTAATAACTAAGGTAAAGTTTGAAACTAAACTTAACATTTTCAGTTCTGTTCTTTCTCTTGGGTTATGACTACGAAATAGAAAACCACCAGTCATAGACTCTGCATGCTAGTGAAAAGAAGCAATTGTTGTAGGAGTTGCATTTATCATTCGGAGCCTGATCTTCCGTAGGCAGGCCTAGTCTGTCTTACTTCTACCCGCTGCAACTGGCCTGACTTTTTAAAGGTCTTGTGTGGATTATTGTGTCAAGCTAGTGGCATATTGTGAAACAAAGCCTCCATTTTGTCAGTCAGAGAACAAACAGAACCAGACTTGATGTGAGTGTAGAAAGGCATCTACCAGTGGGAACATGTCGATCAGGATAAATAGCTCCCTAGCCCTCTCATTAACTTCCTCCTGCACAACACCCTATTTTTAATATGCACTAAAGTGTTCATTACTTTGATGCTAAATAACAGGGTTTATCAGATAGAAGCATTTTCTCAGTAGTCTGTGTATTACTTATGTGTGTAATATACAGCAATAAAGATAAGGAAAGTAAAAGTGTTGTTTAAAATCAAGATTATATATACAGTTTTTTTCTTGTTTGATTATGAATGTGACTCATACTGCAATAGCTGAGTTCAACACATCGAGTTCTCAATTGTTTGTGTTGGGAGACTGGCAGCACGGCAGCTGTGTACACTTTACAGTCCATCCTCTTGCTACTGCTAGGGATTAATCAGACTGCCCTGACAGAAGTCGTCCTGACTGAAATTTTTCAATGGTCATAGAAGCAATCCAACACGTACGATGAGACAGAAGCAAGCTGGATAACTAAGATGCAAAGAGGTTGCCACACCTTCTTAGCCTTGGTAGCACTCTAGACATGACTACTGATGTGGTCTTCAGGAGTGAGAATAGTCTCATGAATACTAATGCAACTACACATACAAATAATACATTATACATGTGGGACGAAGAACAGGTTGCTTTGCCTATACGTCTTGCTTATGGAGTGAGGTACTCACTGTGCAACCCCACCCAGGCCTCCAGTCACACACATTCCTTGATAGAGCTGTCAGGCCAACTGGAAGGGAGCCCAGCCTCTCCCTGCAGTGACTAACTACACAGAAATGTCCCTCTTTCTCTCTCACACTGATTCCCGCCCCATACCCTACTCAGACGCTCACACTCCTGCAAGTCAGCCCTCTATATCCCCTAAAACTCTAGGTTATGCACTGATGAACAAGAGCCCTACATCCATCCAAATATGTGAGCGCAACGGCAAGGCAAAGCATACCATTTTTTAAAAAACTGAACTTGTTTCACAGATGCGATGGTTATCATTTCACTTAAATCTTTCTGCCCACCTGGTTGATGCCGTGAAAATCTTTTAGATGCTTTGAATTTCATTTGTACCAGTTTTCTCAACTCCTGCGGGCACATATCAGTTTTGCCATCATAATTTCCCCGTAAGTAGGTCACAATGTGATGGAAACATATGAAGAGAGTTGAAGTTATTCCACTCTTTTGATTGCCAAATCTAATCAATTTGGTGTGCAGAGAAGGGAAGCAGTGTGACAATGATTACATCTCACTGCTTAGTATATCAAGAAGTGATGCTGGGCAAAGATAAGATTTGATTATGAGCAAGTAGAAAAAGATCTCTGTGCAGTGAGGCAAAAAGAGGACAAGGAGAAGTGAGCAAATCAGTCTTGTTGTCAAAACAGAATAGGCTCCCTGTTTCCCCTTGCCGCATTGGAGTTTGACGCAGCACGAAAAGCAAACACAAAGAGAGGCACGGCAGGCCTCAGCCTCTGGTTATTCCCCAAAGAAGCAGATAGCCCGTGCATGTATGACACACATAAAAGAAATGCACATCAAACTAAATTGTTCCTTTCTCCTCTCAGTGTTCACATACCCCTGAAGGAAACCACAAGTCCTGAATACGACCAGAGCCTGTCTGCTGACGCCAGCTCGGTCGGCTGCTGATTAAACCATTGGGACTTTGGCAGGAATCCGACAACAAATGGAAAAACTGAGAAGTTCTTCCCCTTCTTTTACAAGATCACAAACAAGACCGACCACCTTCTAATGCAAACTGCAACTCTGCCTTCACCACCATTCAAACTTCATGACACATGGAAAATTTTGACTTATATGTCTTAAAATGGTAAAGGTATGAAACAGTTCATGGCTCCTTCTTAAAACTTTGTTCTGTGTCCCACCAGCAGACAACAAAGAGGGGAGGATCTCGCTTTGAATTTCCTCTCACCAAGGTTTCCAACTTTTTCCATATGTGCAAAGAGTTTTCAGGAAGTTTTCTCTATCCTTTCAAAGAAAAGCACCAAAATCAGTTGTGCACACATGACTGGGAATACCACACTCTGAAAGTCAATAAGTTTTTTTGTTGTATTTAAAATTTTTTTTTTTTTTAATACAGAGTGGAATTGAAAAAATGAAGGTGTGCCGTTATTTTATAACAACTTTAGTTGTTATTTTCTAAAATGAGAAGTGACGCGGGGCTGAAGCCAGCTCACTGTTTCACAGCCAAGAACATTGAGCAACAAACGAAAGCATAAATAATAAAAAAGCATAGACCCATTTCCTTAATGTGGAGACATATGTATGAAGAGCCATGATGAAAAATTTTAACTGACTTTAAACACAGTTTAGACGAAAATAAATTTTAAAACATAATCATACAGATATTGTTAAAAAAATCTATGTATGTCATCACATGCTGTTTTTCAGCTTCAAGGCAGTTTGTCAAATTGTTTAATTTGCTACAGCTGATGTTTACAGTGAAAGTAATCGAAAGCCGTTTACAGTGGAGGGGACAAGGCAATTACAAAAAAAACTAGGTGGCAGCAGAATGTATATATTTATAGACACAATTCTGTAACTACGTTCCTTAGCTACAGAATTTACATCATGACTGGAGCCAACAATATGCATTTGTATATAAATTGCAGAAGTGAGATTTGTTGGAGCATTTTAGACAGCAAGCCATTCCAACCTTGACTATCATCCACCAGATAAGAAAAACCTAAACAACAAATGTTTTCCCAACGTTGCATTCCGGGCACTGCTCCCTGAAATTCTGGGCCCCAACCTCTCCCTGCTAAAAGATTGGCTAACAGATGCAGCGTGTTACTCCTTGCATGGGGAAACATGACAGGTTTTAACAGTGAGGAGCAAGGTGAGATTGTACAGTGAAGCAACACTTATAGAAGATTTATTGTTCTGGGTGGTTCTGTGAAGCAGATGTTTGGATGAACGGCAGTGTAAGTTATTGGCTTATGAGGAACAAAAAAAAAAGAAAAGGAAAGCATTCACACCCTTTTTGAATTCTGTGCTTGCAAAAGTTCAGCCAAATGAAAAGCTACAATAAACAAATCTGAATCGAATCCACATGCATGGGTGGGACTTTTCTGGCGAGATCATCATAACTCTCAAAACACTATTTTTCAGCAATAGAGCATGCAAGAGTAATGATAAAAGCTCCTCGGAGAGTTTTGAGTGCACGGTGAAACAATCCAAACCAGCGCTGGATGGGTGAAAAGGGAGTGGCTGCTGTGTGGATTGCCTAAAAAACTTTCTAAAAGCGTACTATACTCTTATGTGTGTTACTTGCAGCTGTTCTCTTAAGGTTTTGTTAAGAGAACAAAACCTTAACAAGCCTCAAAAGTGGATTCTGCTGGAGCTTTGTAAATCTAACAGAAAGCCAGTTTAGAGACAAATAATCTATAGTTTCTTCTTTCATCTATTTCAGAACATTCACCACTCTGTTGTATGGTCAACTCATAGTGACTTCTTGTAGCCACCCACTTAACAAAATCTCAAGGAAATGGCAAAGGAAGTGTACTGAAGACCAGTTTCCTTTAATTTCACACTGAAGAGTATAAAAACAGCACTGCTGTCGTTCCTGCTGTCAATCAGTAGCACCCAAAGAGTGCGTGCAGCTGTATCTTATGTGGTGTGTAGACCAATATCTTGACATAAGTCAAGGTTCCCAGCAGTCATGAGACGTGGCTAACTATTTTTTCCATGCAGATGTCACATTAAACCAACTCAGCATTAGAAAGGCAGACAGCGCATGTGAAGACAAACAGTACCCACCCAAGGCCACGATGAGGCCCTTTTAACTGGCAAGCATTTCAGCATCTAACAGCTGGGGACAAAACATATTACGACCTTATAGCGAATTATGATGTTAATTTAAAGTTCCCATCTTCGCAGTTATTTCCTACCCAATCTGATCATTTTGTATTGAATTAAAAGGCCCTTAAACAACGCAACGGCGAAAAATACCTTTCAGCTCAATGTGGCAATTTGGCTCTATAAGCAGTGCATGTTACAATCAGTCAACTTGACAAGAGCAATTAAAAACATGCCAGACATTAACTGCTGCAGGGTACTAAACGTTGGTTCGACGTACGTGGTAGAAAACACTGTACAGGGTGGTGCGAAAAGCAGCTCAGAGTTTTGGGTGTGGCAGGAGGGAGTTGCGGAGGACAGGCGACTCCATTGCCAAATCTAACTTCTCACTAAGGTTCAGCAAAAAATTATGTTATTTTTTCTGTCCTGTTTTTCACAACTCAAACAGTGTTTCATTATAGGTATGATTAAAACATGAAGTGGCAATACATATTTTGAAAAGCACAAAATATAAGGTTATAACATAATAATGTTTGGAAACTTCTGTCAGTTTTTGGATTTTTGAGAAGAAAATAAAACGTTTTCCCTCATTCTTCCAACGTGCTAAGCCTTTGCTCCCCCTTTCTATGCCTCAAACCTGGTTTCAATTAGCTTGTCTTTCCAAACCACTACATTCCATAACTCCCCTCCTCACCCCAGAACCGCCCATCCCCCTCTCACCAACACACTTACTGACTCTCTTTCCCTGTCTTCCTACCATCTTTTCCCCCCACGTACCCTGGCATGGAGCCCAGGTTAAGTAACCCAAGGTATGGGGAAAATAAGGAGAAATCCTTCTCTGTCCAAGACTTACAAACGAGTAAGTCATAAAAGATTTACATGCATCACGGCTGCAGGGGTTTAATGTTTCTACCATATGAAATAAAGTACATATTTGGTCAAGAAAAAAAAAAAAAACTCTACACAGATGTTCAACATTTCATTAAAAAAAAAACATTTTGATCTGAAAGCTTACATAAAATACCAACAAAGAAAAGTTAACATTCAACATGTGCCCTTCACTATCCAGTCAGGATGTTTAAATACCTCGACTGTGACAACTGTCTATGGTGTGTATGGGTTCCTTTTTTTTCTGGCTGTAAAAGGGTGTGCCTGTCTGAGGAGACAGCAAAGCAAGAAGAGAGGGAAGAAAAAAGAAGCAGGAGAAGGGAGGTGAAGGAGAGAGATCCACACCCAAACTTGTTGCTGTAGGCTCTAACAGGAAAGTACCTTCACTTGCTTTCTAACAAAAGGTGGAGTATAAATTGGAGAAAGGCATCAATCATAACATAAACACAGCCTGATTTCTTTTATCCAGCCGCTGCCACGTCATTCCATCCACAAATCACTCAGGATACAGAATGGCATGAATGCAAAGAGGCATCCAATTATCAAACCACTACAGAAGAACTGTGATTGTGTGAAATCCCTATTTTTATTTCTCAAGTCACTTAAATCACTTTTGAAAAAGTTTCTTAAACACTTTCATGCCTGCTCAACTTCTTCTGTTAGGGGAAAATAAAGTGCGCCACTGCAGTTAAACCCTCAGCATTCATGTGGCTGTGGGTACACACCCACTTCTCATGCCATGCTGTGCTTTAAATGAGGCTTTTGAATGTGCAATGAGATCCACACAGATTGTCACTTTACAGAAATATACTGAACATAAAATAATATTTTAAACTTCCCAGAACTTTCTATTGGAAAAAGCTCCAACTTTTTTTTCTTTTGGAAGAAGCAAACAAGATCAGAACAGAGAAGCACATGTAATAAAGCAGGACACTGTCATTGTAAACTTACAAACACAGACATAACAAGTGCCCCTTAATAGTACAACGAAGGAATGCAAACTGATAACACTGATAACACTGACTCTGCTGCTGAAACTGACTGAACACATAAATCTGATGGGCAGATAAGCATGAAACAAAGAACAGTTTGTCAAATTTCAGCAGTCAAAAAGCAAACTTTACTGTAAATCAGAAAAAAAGAGAGAAAAAGTTCATCTTTACCTGTGCGCAATCGCTGCGCCTAAGAAGCCTCACACCCGCTTGAGCATCCTTGAAAACGTGTCTTCTCCCCTTCACCCCAGCATAAACAGAGCACTTTTCACACTGTCACAAGTTTGCAGTCTGTCAGAAGTATGTCTCTGTTTTCCTATTTCTCGACCACTTAGACTTCCAGGGCGTTTTCTCCCCCTCCTCTTTCCCTCCCTCCCTTCTCTGAGTTGATTTAAGCCTCTTGTTTTTTGTTTTTTTTCCTCTCCTCTGTGTGGCTTCTACTCTGGGCTAAGCCGAGTGGTTGGACCAGGAGCTGGGTCGGGCTCCTGGTTTGCAGAGGGAGGAGAATTCAAGGGAGGAGACCTGTTGGAGGGAGTGGTCCTTTGCACTGGGACCACCCACTGTTCCACATAGAGGGCCGCAGAGACATATAACAAGAAGACTGAGTTCTGGTTCAGGGGAGAAAAGGTGATTGACAGTGTGGAAACTGGTTCAACAACAGTTTAGATACAGTCCTCAAACATATTCGTGTACATTTTCATTGACATCAATGTAAATCTACTGAAATGTGATACTCATGTGTTTAGTATTTGTCTCATGCTGACAGTGTAACACATCACAATGTGGGCATCATGTGACAGACAATAGCACAACCCTGTTATAACGACACTGAAATCACTGTGCATGAACTAATACAAACTTATCATTAACTGAGTGACTCATAAATTAAGTTTTCCTGTACTCAAAAGCAAAACTATTTGTTTACATAAAAGTTTTTCATTGGAGCAGATGACTGACTTGCAAAGACTCAACTTTTATTTCAGTTTTAACTGTTTGAATTGTTAAAACCATAATAAATGCAGGTTTCACATTCCTTTCTTGCAGACGTTCGCTTGCATAAATTGCCCTTTGTAATTGTAGTTAATGTGCCAAAAAAATCGTGTATGACTGCAGCATGCCTCTAACAGTCACAGTGAAATAGACTGTCAAACATTTTAATGAGGTCGGCGTTCCTCCTCTTCCAGCCTCCTGTCATTTGAAATAAGCTTGCAGCTCTTTAAAATCAGTTCTTCTTCAAGCTTTTATGCAAGAGCATCCAAAGAAAATAACACCAATGTTAAATTAAACACTTGGAAATTGGTCAAAGCTGCACAGTTTTCCATGTGTTGGAAAAGTAGAGGAAGGCATTACACGACATTAACAGAGTTGCAGCTCAATGACAACCTCAGCAGAAAAACCTGCCTGGAGTTATATAAGGGTATTTGGACCAGCAGCTGGAGTATTTATTAAAATATGTGGTTAAAGGAGTTCAGGAACTAAAACAGAGGAATCCAACCTATTTTTCTGATATTCCCAGTGGCCATGTCATAAGAACTTAAGTGCCCTTTTTTCTAACACCAGCCGTTGTGTTGCTTTCATTTAAGCTGATGTCAGAAACATTATACTATAATACCTGTATTTTTAACTTACTGGAGCTTTCAGAAACTATAGCTTCTCCCACAATTGTTATGTATCCAAAGAAGGATACCTAACAATTTATTATTTGGACATTTTTTCCCCCCAGTTTTTCAGTAATAAAAAAACTGAAAAATAAACTATTAATATCACTCTTTGGAGATTTCCACTACTCATCAAGGACAAATTATTATTTTAATTTTTAGTCTCACAATAAATATAGACGCATTTTTAATTTTGGGAGAAAGTCCAAAAACTGTTGTGTTGTATCAAGTCCATGACTTAAACCCTTTTTGTGCTGCCCACAACATTATTACCTGCTTTCCTGACCAAGGAATCCCATTTGCTTAATTTACCAGCAAATGCATCTGACCTGGAATCCATGAAGTACAGTCAACTCCCTCCTATTTGTGGAATTTTTCAAATTATTCGTAGAAAATTATTTGCAGAAAAATCCATACATTTTTTGTAAATAACTAAAAATTGAATGAAACTAGGGTGACCTGAAACATTGAGTTACAATTTACATGTTATTGGCTGGCGCTTGCGAAGCAGCCAATCCAAGAGGGTCATTTATTTTCCCTGGGAGTGATTGACTGTAACCCCAGGAGTGGAAATAAGGAAGACTGTAGATATCACAAAATATCTTAAAACACACAACATAAACATTTTATCGACAGCTCACTGTACTTGAAGGCTTCCATTAAGTTAAATAAAGTGACTTCAAATATGCTTCATAACCTGGACTTAACCCCTCAGCAAAGCCACAGGAATGGGCTCCACGTTGCAGTGATGCAGTAATTCTGCTTGGGAAGACTCACAGATTGAGGAACCAGCAATTAGAAGGTTTTATTTGAAAGTGCTTTAGTGCACGGATCCCAGTGGAAGATGTGTATGAGAATTGCCATCAGCTTGAATGGACAGTTTAGGGGATTAGGGTCTTTTTCCTCCCTGAGACCTGATTCTGGTGGTAGAGTGGAGACCGAAAAGAAGAAGGGGAGGCTGAAGAAGCCTGGGAGGTCGAGGGTGGAGACGGGGTGGAGGCGGGTCGAAGTACAGCTGGGAAGCAGGTTGATCCATGGATGATGAGCCTTGTAGAGGGATTCTTGATCTACGATTGGCTGAGGTGGAGAGAGGACCTGGTGCTGGTGGTTGCGGCGGAGATGTGTAACGTGGCGATTGGATGATGCCGGTAAAGCTGAAGATTCTCCTGAATCTCCAGCTTGAATTTACACCTCATCTTAATGTCATGCAAAAGAAATCCCGACCAATTGTTGAGTGCATATACTGTCTGGTACAGAATGTGAAAATATGTTTCAACATTTTTGTATTTAAAAACAGAACTTTAATAGATTCTGTGTAATCGATATTTCAAAACCAAAACAGACTTGTGGGTTTTCAATAATAAAAATGCGCAAAAATTAACACTTTGAATATGTACATGTATAACTTTTAATAGTTACATTTTGTATCTGAATTACTGAAACAAATGATGTTCATGGTGTTCCCATTTTCTGTCTGAGTAGTGTTCTATTTCCAGTTTTAAAGAGTATGTATGAGAAATAGGCATAATTTCTCTCTATTAAAAGTTGCTTTACATGTAAAACTGTAAAACATGGAACAACATATGAATTACAAAAAGCTTTAGTTCCATCTGGTTCATTGGTATTTTTAGAGGCTCCCAATAATTTTTGTGTTTCTAATAACAAATGTACTAAAATGTGAGATTATGCAACTGCACTAAAGATTAATTTATTCTAAGATTTTTCACAGGTTCAAGAGATGAGTAGGGCGCTGTATGTTATTTCCCATGTAAATAAGTTTTTTCCAATTTTTATTGAAAAATGTACTCCTTATGTGACCGTACTTGTTTTCTAGTTTTTATTTAAAATTACTCTGGAAACTTTCCCAGCTCAAGTTTTCCCAGCCAGTTAGTTCACTCGAGTATTTATGTACACTTCCAGTTGTGGATAGAAAATTTCATGTTGTTCTTAGATGCAGTCACTCAACTGTTGTGCCAGATAACTGCTTCTGCTAATTTTAGCCATATCTGAAATAACCCTCTCGCCGATCTCCTCTCTACAGACTCGTGCTCTACGAGCAAACAGCGTGCAAGAGGCAGGAACAGAGGAAGTTGCCGCGCTGCTTTGTGGTAGGGAAACAGGGTGTGGTACAGACGCTTGGACGTGTGCATGCTCATATTTAAAAGCTACGGCTTTACAACGCTGCATATCAAGACAGCTTGGGGTTTGTTTTGTCCCCCCTTCAAAAAAACACTGTGAGGATCTTCCACAAAAACAAGAGTGACTCCTTATGTGTATGCGGAAATGGAGCTCCGTTGCTGTATGCGCTTTGTGATAAAAGAGAGCAATTCCCAACATGCGTAACATTAGCAGAGCTCAGAGAAGTGTAGTATTTCTAGAGTTTGAACTTTAACTGTTTTTAACAAACTGCTCTGAAAGGCAGCAAAAGGAATCAAACGTTAAAAAAAATGTTATTGCTAGATTCAGATATCAAGGAGTGTGGACTATGATAGACTTAAATCTGCAGGTACTTACAATCACTCTTTAACACAGAAGTTCAGATTTTAATCAGTGACTATTTTCCTAACTGTTCTTCTAATGCAAGTGTCTGCTGAGCCCTGAGCGAGTGTGACCCTTTACTGAGATTAGGGCCCGCATCACCTTTGAAGATGGGTTTCACTTTTTTGTTTTCTGAACCAAAACCCCTGTGATGTGTCGGCATGTAAACAGCAGGGCTCTCCTTAAAGCTGTTTTCCGCTCAACAGCTTTTCAGCAGTGGCTGTTTATGGTCCCATAATAGCCAGACAGTAAATGTGTCTTACAGTGCTTGTAAATGCAATTTTCCTTGACAACAAGTTCCTATACTGATATGAGGACAAATGTGTTGGGAGCCTTTGTTATTCATTTCCTTATCTGTATGAAATCTGAAGCAGGTTACAGCGAGAGCTGCTGGAAAACAACTCTAACAAAAGATTAAAGTTCAGAGCAACTTTAATCTTTAAAATGCCTTACAGAAGTTTTTCATACTGTAGTTCATTCACTGTTTTTTTTTTTTTTTTGGCAACCTCAAATTTCAATTTATTTTAGTGTGCTAGACCAAAACAAAGTTTTACATAATTGTGAAAAACAATGCATGGTTGTCACAGTTTTTGAAAATCTTACATTTGTTGCTGGCATATGTATGCACTCATTTTTATTTACTAAAATTTGGCTGTGAAGATGTGTAAAGCCGGTTTTTGGTTATAAAACATTACAGGTTTTGAACGTCTCACTGAGACAATTTTCAATCCATCCTCTGGAAATTGGTAGAACATGATCCAGCAGAAAACCTACCTAGACATGACCATCCACCTAATTTATCAGACCAGGGAACGAGAGCAATAATCAACAATCTGTTACCATGACGGCTATTAGTCAAGTACTTTAGAAATCTAGCGATTGTGGAAAAGTGACAGGAATAAAAATGCCAACTGGAAGATGTTTGCAGTTTGCCACACATAATTTATTAGGCAAAGCAAAACATAAAAGATGAGACCAAGGTTTAAAATTTTCACCTTAATGCAAAACACAGAACAATTCGCAGAACAATAACGCCACAAAAAAAAAAAAAACATGATGGTGGCAGTATTATGCTGTGGAGACCGAGAAGGGAATTGGAATTAGTTGGCAACTTAATGGACATAAATACATGGCAACAGTGGAAAAATAAAAATATTTCAGGCAGCAACAAACTTGCGAAACAGAGGTTTACTTTCAAATACCACAGCAACCCTAAATATAGTGTCAGAGCTAAGATAGAAAGATTTAGATCAAAGCTTATTTATATGGCCAAATCCTATTCTAAGCTGCTGTGTTGAATCTGCAGAAAGATCACAACATATCTTATATCTGTTCCATTCTGATATAACAGTTGCTATATTTGGCAGAAAAGTAGCACTGCAGTGCAACCTGAACACAATCCCCTCCATAAAACACAATGCATTCAGAATGCTTTTTTGTAATAATGACCAAGCTATCGGAACAGTGAATGGAGATAAATGCAGGGCAATTCTCAGGAAAAACATTAAACATTAGAGGCTGCAAAAAGTTGTGAAACTGGGGAAGAAGTTTCCTTTTCACCAGATCGATGGTTTTAGTATGCAGCGAGAAATGCAATGAGATGAGTTAAATGAAAATACATTAATATTCATGCAACGTCCTGAATTAAATTCAATTAAGAATCTGTCGCAAGACTTGATAACTACTGTTACTTAATACTTTTCATCCAGTCTGACTAAGCTTGAGCTTAGTCGGAGGAGGTTGGACTTTTCAATCCGTGAATGTGCTGAGCTGGCGCAGACACACCCCAAACGACTTGCTGCTGGAATTGTAATGGAAAAGTGGTTCTGCAAAGTATTAGCACAGGAAGACTAAGTGCAAATGCACACCACACTTTTCAGATTTTTTACTGATTTCTTTTTATTGAAATGCATTTTTGTTTTACACTTCATAATTGTGCACTACTTTGTGTTGTCGCATCATTTAAAATCCCACTCACGTCCTTTGAAGCACGAAGTTGCAACATTATAAAGTTTAAGGTGTAGTAATCCCTTTTCAAGGCATTGTATGTGAAATAAAGTGTATCATTAAGGACATAAACTGAATTTTTTGTATGTTTTTATAACCAAATCCTCTCTGCCACTGCTTTGTGGCTTATAGCTCCGGCTGAATAAAAGGATATGTGGGAATGGGTGTGTTTCCTAGCCTTAGGTGTGGCAGCCAGTGAGAACAGACGCGAGATGAGTCACGGCCCATAACAACAATGAAAACATGGCAACTCAAACTGCAGTAAGGCCTAAAATCAGAGGATTAAACGGGGGTGGACCGTTGGAGGTATGACTGGCGGAGTGCATGCGCAAGAGTATGATTATTGTCTCCCGCAGGATAAAGGAAGTTGCATCGCTGTGGCCTGAGCAAAGCAGAGACTTGGCACAGCACCTGAACCTGATGACTATTTTGATTTGATCAAATCTCCTTAAGCAACAGCTTGGCATTTCCTGTAGGTGCAGCGCATACGGATATGAGCTGACACATTAGATTGCAAAAAGCAAGTTAATTAATACACGGAGAACTGATTCAATCTGGTGTGGTGGAATTGCCTTTTAGGCTTTAACTAATTAAATGAGTAATTATAAGTAGTTGACTATGCTTGTATGTATGAAGAAAAAAATATCTTGTGTTATAAAATGTCACAATCTTCAACTAAAATTCCTTCCTAAATTCAGACAATGAAAGCAGTGTACTGAGCAAAGAGGCTTGCTTGTGTGAGTCACTGAGATAATTTGAAAGAACACGAGATCCAGTGGAAGAGTTTATTCCAAAACATATTTAAGAAAGTAACTCAATAGGAGATTCCTCCTTTTTTTTTCTTCTTCTTCTTTCTTATTTTTTCATTATCTCTTTGCATGTTTGAGATATGTTTCTGGGTGAGCTGATGACATCTGCAGAAACTTGTCTCATATATTTGGAATGATAAACTGACACATGTCTTTGCCACCTCGCCTCTAAAAATGAAAGCAATGCAGAGACTGAAAGAAACTGTCACTGGCTTCCCTTTTTTTTCTGACTGCAACACATTACTGTTGTTAAGATATACAGCAGAAATGAAAGAAGAGAAAGTGCTTTAAAAGATGCTGAGAGCATTCCTTAACAGCAGATTGGTTTGCAGGTTTAGACATTCCATTAAATATTGAAATAGACTTTTTCTTATGTTACAGTAGCAAGAGAGAAAAAAAAAACATGTATAATGCTTCTTCGTGTATTTCTGTTTTACATTATGCAACATTGTTTATTTTATGTTGAGTGTTTGTCAGGCCAATGTGGAGGGCAGTCAAAGAGGCATTGTTGTGTTGAAGAAATGTCAAAGGGTATTTTCTACAGTAGCTCTCATGTGTTTGATTAATGAATGGACTATTGTGGATTTTTTTTTTTAAGCCACAGATCAAATAGTAATTCATTTCTGTATATGATCTTGCCACTTTTTCCAATGTAAATAACACTAAATGTAGTTTTTACTATTTTTCCTTTTGTTATCACTGTTAGTGCCTATTGAATTTCCATTTTGCACTGCATGGTGTTCCCTGAGGACACGGCTCATGAAAGCAAGAAATGAAAACCACAGAAGGAAACGGTCTCCACATTTATGGTCTGTGGACTGTGAAAAAAAAAACAGAAATATATTTTAGAAGAATGTTGTAAATTTTCATGTTTTTTTTTTCCCCCATGTGCTTTAAACTGTTAATCTCATCAAATAACTAACTAAACAGATTGTTTTCCTCTGCTTAACTCCATCTGTTTCTGTTTTATATCCTGTCCTGAAATGACTTTCGTTGCAAATTGGCACCATATAGATAAACTGAACTGAAACTAAATGTAATTGCTCAAACTAAAACTTTTTTTTTGTTTGTTTGTTTACAGTGTGAATGTGAAGCTCCAGGATAATATATTACATTGTTTGTGCACATGTAAAATTATTACTGGTATCATTGTGGAGGACACTAGTGTTGTACTGATGTCAGTGTACAAGGAGCATAATCTGATTTGTGATGTGATATTTTCAAACATAAAGCTGTGAAGCTCATGGCTGCTGATTTGTACATTATATTGACTTCACAATTTGTGAAAACTCTCTGTAGAACCTGGACGAGTCACCAATTGTTCACAGTGGATCATAGAACAACCAATTATGCTCAAACACTCACACCTAAGAGCAATTTGAAGTGACCGATTAATTTAACAGGCTTGTAATGGGACTGTGAGAGGAACAAGAGTTCCCAGTGAGCGAAACCAAAAAAAGACCTCAGGCAGAATTAGAACCTTGGATCTTGCAAGAAAATAGCGTGAAAAGAAATCCACCATAAAGAGCACAACTGTGGAGTTTTACAGCGATTTAGTTTTGCCTTAAAGGAAAAGGGGAGAGTCAGACAAATTGACATAATGATTTTCTTTAAGTCTCTTATGTCTTTAAAAAAAACATAGACTTTGCCCTTTTCCTGCTAACATCAATATAAAAATTAATTTGTTTTTACTCTCACTAAAAAGATAATTGAGATCAATCGAAAAGAACTGACCTGTTCTATGACATTCTTATACTGAAGCCAGAAAGATGTATATAATTATAATACAGCTCTTATTTCTGCATAGTGAACATCTATGTCACCTGATGTCATATGGGTTCATATGGGCTGAGGCTATGTGGCAAGAATAGCAGCAAACAACTGGGTGGAGAACAAACATGAACATTTTAAAGTGATGTTTCTTTTTGAAAACACTGTGAACATGATGAGTTTGTTGTTATGAAGTTTGTACATGAGTAAGTCCATCTATGAGATTATTGATGATGATCAGACTGTCTCAGCGTCAAGAGGTTCAGCTTAACCATGTCTACTTGATATTATAATTGATTATCTTTAAGCCATTATGGATGAAAACACAGATACCGAGGAAGACGCAAACGATGAGGATAACGATCCTCAAATTTGTTAAGATTCATTTTTTAGGTTTGTCTAAGTGCTGTGCATGCATGTTTCAGCCTGTGTGGTGATCTTTTTGGCAGTTGCAACAGATGATGCATATGTTTTGCAAGCAGGATTATATAAATGGTACTCAAAAATTCAGTTGAATAACTCCTGTCTGCCCTCAACTTCCATGCCTTTTTTGTGGCTGAACTATACAGACAGACATGGGGTTTTGCAGCAACAGTTCAGAATAGATGTAAACCTACTGAAGAACAAACAAAAATGAATAAAACACAAAAAGTAAAACTTTTGTGTTTTGTTGAAAACACAAAAGTTCCCCAACAATGGAAAAAAAAAACAGTGTACATCTAAAAAGTGTAACACCTCTGTGATGTCGAAATATAATACAGATGTCCCATCCAACAGGATGGGTAAACTCTACCCATTAGTTAAATATTGACAAACACTGAAATAAAATTAAAGACTGACTGTGGCATTTTCTATTGTGGTTTAACCGCAAAAGCAAGAAATGTATATCTTCTTAAAAAAGAATCTTTTTGACATGTAATCAAACTAAATGTTTCCTGTTTTAAGTCAAATAGAATTTTTTTTTAAATTATATCTGCTGAATGTCAGAAAGGAAAAGACAATGTTGTCTCACAGTGGATAGTTTTATAGATTGTTTGAACAGATGAATGTTATACCTACAAGCATTTGGCAATTTTATATTCCAGAACCGGATTAACCAGACTTGTGGTGATCAACAATTCATGTCCTGATACCTTGACGTTTACTTTGTTTGAAGAGTGCCTTAAAATGCGTCCCTGAGTGCAGCTCAACTCAACTTAGATGATGGGAATGATTGTAGAGAAAGCTTACAATGGCATGACATCATCTTGACTCCTGACCAAATTGTTTAAAGGCGTAGTAATAATAGTTTATGTAAACTTATGACTTTGAGGAAGCAGAGAAATTATACATTAGTTGTTATCTAAATTAAGATAAATTATGTCTGGTGTAACGTCAGATGAGGAAAAAATTATTGTTTGATTTTTGAAGTTTAGGTAAATGTCTGCTTTGAATTGAATGCAAAGTTTGTTTGACTTTAAAGCAAAATGTGACATGAGTTTAAACTAAAGCTCATTTTCCTCTTTGAATATATGTTGTAGTTTCTTTGTCCCAGTTTAATAGATCTTTACATCCATCCACCCTGTACAGAATCAGATTAAGCAGGAGCTGAGGGAGAGAAAAGGGAGACGCGCTCTGGACAGGCTGCCAGTCTATCACAGGGCTCCCGATTTAATTTAACTAAATCTGATTAGCATTAATAAGTGAATTTTCTTCTTGCCAAATTAGGTAAACCATGTGGTAATGTCTCATGATCAGCACATTAAAAAAAATAAAATAAAATCCTGCAACGCTTTTAACATTTTATCCCACATCATTTAGAAGACTTCACACAACTCACGTCTCCGATTTTGTCAGAGTCCAGCACTGGAAGCGAGTGAGTAAGCAGACCACAAGCTGGAACTTGTCAAAACAAAGTGGACCTAAAGTAACCACCCAGAGCAGAGGGTATCCATGGTGAGATTACAACTACAAAGCAACCCCAGGCTGCTAATGACAGCATGCAGTACTCAAGATACACTATCTCGCAACACACGGGTCGCACTGCCTCATATTTGCCATCCCCATAGTAACTCAGATTTGTTTATCTGTGGAATTCCCCACAGAGCACGCTCCCTCGCATACTCATACACATGTATACTGAGTATGCGTGAACATATGCTTATGATTCAGAGAGGCAGTCTGTTCCTTTGGTACTTGAAAGAATGTGAGCAAAAAAAAAACGGGAATGAGAGGCAGATTGCATTGTGGTTTCCACTTCAACTTGTGAGTCAAGCACACGAGGAAGGAACAGAAAAAGACTATTCTGGGATGGCTGCTATAGTAACATAATAAGCAAGAGGGCATGAATGTTTCCATAGCAAGGGGTTGCGTGCGTATGGATAAATATCACATGCCTCAAAGCAGTTTAAAATAATGTAAAGAAGCCTGCTCTGCTTTGTAGAGTTCGTAACCGTTTCAGGAAAGGAGGATCTTCACGCCTTACCTTGTTTTTAGTTTTTATTACCCCACTAGATCTGATCAGTTATTTTGTGTCAGTACATAGCGATGGATGCTGGAACACCTAGCGCAGGTTAGATCTTGCCATCAATACCACAGTGAGTCGTCAGACTACTGTACTTTACTTATGGTTTTGTTGCTGTTAAACAATCAGATTTGGATGTCATAGAACAGTGTAATGATAACACATCAGGTCTTAACTTGTGTTTTAATGGCTTGTTTTGTCTTGCTCTATTGCATGTAGCTTTTATTTTAATAATTAAAGATCAATATCATGATCAGATTTTTTTGGGATGCTAAACAACTGTGCTCCAAGGGACAATATTCCTGAGCTGCTTTTCTCTGTTTGTAAGTTGCCCTGCAAGCGTATAACAATAACTTAAGATTTTTCACATTTTGTCACGTTTCAACCGCAAAAACTTTCTGTTTTGCTTTATTAATATTTTGCGTGACATACCAACACAACCTAGACCATACTAATACCGTGGGAAGCTATACTGTAGATTTATGTTTTCCAACTTGTTTAATAAATACATGCATGCACATATCAATGTATGTGTGCGTACATGCATGTATGTAAACAGATGTTACTCACCAAGATTAAAAAGGTCTTTCAGGAGAGACCTGGCCAAAAATAAAAACCTCAAAAAGTGATGCGCGTTTTTTTTTTTCTCAGACCTCTTTAGAAAACTTAATTAGTAAATAGAGTCCATTAGTATGTCCATTGGTGTGTGATTTATTTACAGATGAAATAGTTTTTCTGTGACAGCTTCAGACACTTATTGGGGAAATATTAGTGACCATCATGAGTAATACAAGTAACACGTGATGCAAGTCAGGAACAGGACTGTTTAAACGGGTAAAACAGGGTTAGGTTACAAAATAGCAGCTAACAAAGCAGTGTTCAATTTGTCATCTGAAAAAAAAGGAAGATTGTAAATTTGGCAAGAGACAGAAATCGAAAGTTCATGCAAGGACAGCATTAACCAGAGAAGCAGCCCAGAGGTTCATGGTAACTCTGGAGGAGCTGCAGAAACCTAAGATCAGGTGGGAGAAACTTTCGAAAGCAAAACTATTACCTGTGGACTCTGGCTAAGAGGAAGAAGTCCCAGAAAGAAAACATTTATTGAAAGAAAAATGTAAAAATGTTGCATGCCAATGTTGGGGACACAGCAAAGATAATTTAGCCAGATTCAGTCAAACACCTTGGTTTCTGTGGTTAAGCCTGATGAAAATACTAAAGCTAAACCCAATTAAGAATTTGTGGAAAGAATGTGGTATTTCTGCTCATAGACCCTCCTTACCCAATCTGAATGAGACTGTGCTAATTTGCAAAAATACAGGTTAACCCAAAAATAATTGCAGATGTAATTGTGGCCAAAGGGAATTTAACAAAGCATCAAAATGAAAGTACACACATCATTTTTCAGTTAATTCTTTTTCTTTTCAATCACAGTAGTTTGAGTCGGTTTGTCTCAGGAAACCAACCACCATTTTTGTTGCAATGTGAGAAAGTGTGAAAAAGTTCGAGGAGTACGAATACTTTTGCAAGGCACAGTTGAAACTTGACATGTTTTCAGGAAAAAATTCTCATGATCTGACAAGTAACAGATACAGATGTGTTTATGTCAGTGATTCCCTCGCAGTCCATAGCTGTACTAACCTACTGATCAAAATGGGGGCGCTCATTCTTCTTGCGACCTTTCATCTGCTACACTTTGACTTAGGCAACTGTGTTCCTCAATTGCACATTCCAGTCATACCTAAAAATGTCTCAACACTGCCATTCTCTTGATGGGTGGGATGTTAAAGAGCAGCAAGTCAACACATGAAGTCAGGCTGGGGTACCTGTTTGCTCAGAAATGCCCTCTGGATCTAAACTGCTTTTTATTGTGCAGCGATGCAGTGAGACACGGGTTTAAAGTCTTGCAGGGAATGGAACCAACCCAGGTTTACCTGCGCTGCTTATGTTTTATTAAAAAAAAAAACAAAGGATTAACTCGTGTTGTAAAAGATATTGTAAGAGCAGACCACACCCAAACCACGACTGTGGACATTTAGGGCTTCTTCGCTTAATGTTTACCAATCCCACACTCGTGCATGCACACGTTGATGAATCACTTTCTGATACATATATATACTTATATATATATATATATAAAAGTATATATATGTGTTCACAGTTTTTCGGACAATCATCAGAATTTCTTTTCCTCGGGTACGTCAGTGCATTTCTACAGTTTTGCTTTAGTTTGACAACATGCCCCACCTCTGGATTGTGGTAACATGAGCCAAATTCAACTCTGGGGTTTCAAGCCCAGCAATACAGGGGCTGTCTGTTTTCCCTCTGTGTTCCTCTCTTCCCTCATGTCACGCACTTTCGCCTCCACTCTTACAATTGCAGTCTCTTCCAGCGGCAGGGAAATGGGAACTCTCAAGTAAATAACGTTTCAAGAAACAATTTTGATCGCAAAGACTGCTTCACTTTTCGCTGTTATTGTAAAGCCGCTTGCTTTAAAGTTTATTGTCGATAATGCGCCATCCTCCTTTTCCCTGCCTTCTTCAGCTATTTCCCCTCTGTGGACTCACCTTTGACCTCCCTCATTCCATTCCAGCACCAAATTACTTTGCTATGTTTCTGAGCCGTAGAAATATGAGCGCTCACACCCTTTAAATACACGGAAGGGAAGAGGCAATCAAGGTCATTTTTCTTACAGTACACGTAATGATGCGTTTGTACTGACATTAATGTAGCATTCAAGTGCATCTGGAATTCAACAAAACATGTAAAGTTTATATTATAAACATCTGTTCTGCTTATGGTTGTATCCCAGACATACTTCAAACTCAAAGGGATTCCCATAAAGGCCTCGGTTGGGGCTGTAAATGGGCTTAATGCTGTCTGATAAGGCAGGGGTATCCACGGTGCAGCCCGGGATCCCCTTCTTACAGTAAAAACACAAAGTAGATCAATTTGGCTTTTAACAGAAACATTTTTACATTTTTCTTCACTTTCATATTGAACACATCCATCCAGCGATATTTACTCAGGAGCAGACCTTGACGCACCCAAATCTGCATTTCATTACTTTATTCAACTTTGCTGAAAACAGCAAGCAAGAAAGAGTGACCCAAATCTTGTTCTTATTAGACTTTTATATTGAGCCCAAGACAAATTTGCAAGCTGGATGGATGTCTTTCTTTTGATGAGTCAAACGTGCAACATGCTAAGTTTCGGTTCTTCGGCAATTTAATCAACCTTTTCCCATACAAAATCGATTTGTTTAATTAAAATATTGCTTACTTTGTTGTTGAGCAAGCAAAAAAAAAAAAAAAAAAAAGATTTTTTTAATTATTATTATTACTTTTACTTTTTCAGCAAATTGCAACCAAAACACACATGGTGTCTCATACTCTCCTTTTCAAAGAGCTCTATCTCCAGCGGTTAATCTGCAATCCTGTCATTCCTATCAGGAAGATGCCCTGCATTTTTTTAATAATTTGCTCTAGGTATGTTGAACTTTTGCAAAACATGTCAGAATGACTAACCGGACTAGACTACAACCGAAACTGGATAACACAGTGGAACAAGCTGATATCCCCGTTATAGCAGAAGACATTGAACTGTGGCTTCCAATCCCTTTTATGCCTCTCCTACATTTTCTGTTTTTGCTGTTGCAACTCATACACTTCAGTAGATTGCTGGGATTTTATACACCAACATAAAATTACGTTTAATTGATCATTTGAAAAACACAGAATTCCAACCCCTTTGCTCAGACGCCCTTAAATAAAATCTGCTGCAACTTCTAATTGTCTTCAGACATCACCTGATAGTCAGTCTAGCTGTATCAGTGAGAACATTTAAATCCAGCTTTTCTGAGAGGTTTGTTAGAGGACACATAGTGAATAAACAGCACGATCACATTAACACACGAAACATGTAATGGGTGAAGCAGGGGAGGAGTTTAAAGCAGGTTTAAATTTTAAAACGATATTCTAATCTTTGGGAATCCCATCAAACACTGTCATCTGAAAATGGAAAGGGCATGGCACATCTGCAAATCTATCGAGACATGGCTGTCCACCTAAATGAATAGGCCGGGTAGGGAGAGCATTAATTAGATAAGCAGCCAGAAGGCCTGTAGCAACTCTAGACAACCTGCAGAGGCCCACAGCTCAGTTTGTCAACAATGATTACCTGTGCATCTCAAAACGAGGTGAGAGGGAAAAACAAAGCCAGAAGAAATCCCCCTTTGTTAATTACCGCATGCCAGGCAGGGTCCACAGCACAACAGAACCAAGATTGCACATTTTGGTCTCCATGCAATATGTGATTTATTGAGGAAAACTAATATTATCTATGACCCAGAGCACACCATCCTACCAGTCAAAGATGGCAATGGCAGCATCATGCTGTCACAATATTCGTCTTCAGATAGTCATGTGTTTGCCAAAGCTCAGACCAAAATGTCACTGAGAATCTATGGCACGACTCAAAGTAATTTTCACACATTCAGTTCTATTTATCTCACTGTGATTGAGCAATTTTGCTGGAAGGCCTCCATTCAAAGAGGCCTTCCACAAAAGACCTGCAGCTGTGCAGTGAAAGAGGCCTGTGAAGACTATTGACTCAGGGGGGCTGAATACAAATGCTTGCTATACTTTTAAATTTTTTTTTTATTGCTGTTTAAAAGTCATGTGCTTTCCTTTCCATCTCATATTATTTATTACTTTTTTTGGGGGGGGGTGTATTGCTAAAAGGTCTCAATATGAGAAAAAGGAATATGAGAACTTTTGTAAGGTTCTGTATGTGATGACTGGCCAGACAAGAGTCAAACTGGCACATTCAACTCTTCATACATATTAAGTTACAAAACGGAGAACACCTTTTGTAGTTTTACCAAAGTACAGGGCTCTGCTGGACTGTTAGATTTCAGCATCTGACAACCCAGTGTTTCACTTCCCTGTCCCATCGGCTTCCTCCCCCCCTTTTTCCAGATGCGTTTTTTACTAGCAGATGCTCAGCACATGCATACCATGCCTAAAGCTCCTACTGAGGACCGACAACCACACAGGGTCCTTGTGTGGTAAAACAATACAGCCCTCTCTCTGTGTTCAGCACTCCTCACTGCTTCAACTACTTTTAAGAGCCCCCGTCTCTCTACCGCCCCTCCCAGCTCTTCCTTCTTCATGGAAGAACACAAAAAAGGAAAAAAAAAAATCCAGATCATAGTGGAAGGGTGTGTGGCGAGGAGAGAAACAAGCTCAGGGCTGGCAGGAGTGGAAGAGAAAATGTTGCTGTTGGCAAAAGATTGCTTTATTGTTCTCGTGTTAGGCTTTAGTTCAGCCTTTTAGCTCCGAAGACCCTAAGTGCAAACAACCGCTGTAATCTCGAATGCACTTCATGGCTGGATTTAAAACGAAGGTTTGAAGTACATTGTTTCAGCTTTCATCAATTTCAAATCTAATTCACAATCAAAATGTTTCACAACAGAGACCCACAAGCAGATGAAGGGTTATCCAGCTCCATTGTTGTAACTGCTGCAATACTCTGCTTCAAGGCAAAGTTATTTGCTCAAGTTACAGCCCTGCTCCATTCTGATCCACAGGATGGGTGAGTCATGTGTTCAAGGACTTGGGCGCTTCACTGCTGTGGGAACATTTCCATTTTCTGATTTCCATGAAGCCACAGAACAAACTAAAATGGCCTCCCTGACTCAACATTGCAGAGGGAGATGGTTGCGCTGCTAAAATGCGCTTAGTAAGTTGGAAAAAATGACATCTGACTCACTCGAAGATGAGAGTCCTCCCTTGGGCATCTAATGTGTGTGTGTGGGTAATATGAATCAGGCTGAAAGCCCCCAAACCCACCCAAAGCTTTAAAAGTTTTGCAATTTAACGCATGATAGACTAAATTACTACTGTTTCAAAGAACATTTCAAAACACTTGCTGCAAATATCAAACGGTCTCTGAAATGAAATTCATTGTTCATCCTCTTCCAGGTGCTCCATTTTACCTGTGGCTACATTCGACAAACAAAGAGGCTCCATACAGAAGAACACAGCAGGTGTGTGAACGGAAACCGGCACATTATCAAAACTTTTATTTGTTTGTTGGGTGTGTCTAATGAAGCCAAGCACATTTTGCGACCAGTAATAACTGACTGACAACATTCATATGCATCTGGAAGCTTTACAAAAGAAAAAAAACAAAAAAAACAACTTGTGGTTTAATTTTTGCATTCGTGCTTTGAAACAAACTGTATTCATGGAAAACGAATTGTGCATGAGCTTACCCCCTTTAGAGGTAGTGGCTCTTCCTCTTATGAGGCCCCAGCTTGCAGAAGTAGGTTCTGAAACAATAATTTTCAGCATTTTAATAAGGGTGTGGTCAATGTTTTTTTTTTTTTTCATATTGAACTTTCAAATATTAATAAAAATAAAAAACCCTTCTAAAACAAGCTACTGAATTTACATATCTACTTTTAAAGACACTGTAAAGTGGATCCTTTTCTACAATGTCTCAATTGCCTTTGTTCAGGGCTAGTAAACGCTTATCGTCCAGAGATGGTTTTAATTTACTCCTACTTTTACTGTTACACCATGTACAAATGTCTTGTGCAAAAATAATTGTGTGCATCTGACTGAACTAGTGTAAAATTGGGAAAACATTGACATCATAAGAAACTTGGAAACTTGCTCTCTTGGCTTGCCGGACCCAGTAAGTCCTTAACTTGTTTATGACTTCTAAAACTTAATAAAGAACCGGTTTAAAGTAGAAGAATACGTGACCTCATTACAAGCATTTTCTGTTGATGTCATTCTAACGGGTTATGAATGTCAGCCTTCGTCTGCCCTCTAGAGGCGTTGAAGAAAATTACAGTACGAAGCAAAATTTAGAAAAGGTCTCATACTGATTACAGATTAGATTTAAAATGGACTACAGTTGCGCCTGACATGTTTCTTTTGTTGTAAATTTAATTTTATGTGCGTTTGTCTGGCATTTTTGGGGTACAGAAGTTTAAAAAAAATGAACATCTCATAAAGTCCTGAGGCTTTTTTGAGAAATACTTTTTAAGTTTATGCAAACTGACTAAATTGACATGGTCAAAAATTATTTTTCTTCTGAATTAGGTAGATCTGAGAAGGGTCCTGGGCATTAAAAGTGTACTTGTTTTCATTATTATGCCACTTATCAGGCATTTCTGACCTGGTGCTCCATCACAGTTGGAAAAAAAATACTCATCACCAAGTTTCTCCTAAAACACTAGTTAAAGTTGCTCTTGGATGTTTTCTTCACATGGTTTATTTTATACAAAATTGAGAGCAAACCCACTTTCTGAAAGCAATCCCACTCATGAATGGTCTCAGAATGCTCCACTATCACCATGATACAGGACTGGTGCTAGTCCTGAAGGTCAAGGAGAAATATTCTCCAAATACTCCACACTTTCCCATCCTGACCTCAGTTACAGTCAAAGGTGTTTTAAATTTTCCGAGTTGAACCTGGAAGAAGTCTGCTCTTGTGAAATGACCGTCAATCCAAATGGCCCATTTATTAACTGGCTGAATAAACGAATATGTGTATGGATTAATTAAAACACTCATCTAAAATGTGTAAAAATGTAAACACCAAACCAAACATCCAAAACTGTAGTGAAGTTGTAAATCACAGAATTCAAATTCTCCACCATGTTGAGGAAAATGCTTTATTTTGCAAGTCAAAACAACAGAAAAACCAGTTTGGGGCCCATTGAGAATTCACTCGTCTTCAAATACTGTCATTTTGCAGCAAAGTAAGCACATGTGGCAGAAAGTCCATTATTTTTAAGTGTTGAGAGCAGGAGCACAAAGTGCTTTAGTTCCACTGCCTCCATGTCCTTTTACTTGAAGATCTTGCCCTGGTTGAAAGCTTTACCCACATGCTTGAAATCTCCTTCCCAGGCAAAGTACTCCTTAACCATGGTCTTGCACTCCTCACTTTCTGGATCCAACTTCCTCCAATCGTATGATTCATAGTCAATTTGCCAGTCTGGACACAGCTAAGAGAAAAAGGAAAAGAAGTTAAAGGGAGGAAAAACTCTTGGGTTGTACAAGATAAGCTTTTCAGAAAAAAGAAAAGCAAAACCACTTCATATTTATGTATGAAACATTTGAAACAAAAACGGGTTGAAAAAGATTTGCTGTCCAACACAATTGGTACAAAAACAATGTTTGGCAAAAGGAGGCACAAGAAACGCAATAATCAGGCTTTCAGCCAAACGACTCAAATTTGGACGGAGTAAATTAGTTTATTATAGCGAGACTATAATGTATGTTACATTATAAATAAATCATGAAGTTCTGCTGAATCGTTGTGTAATACATTTTGGTACATCAGTGAGTTAATTAGCGACAATAACGAAGATGACAAAGAATATTTAGGTATGAAGAGCAATGCTCTCACTCAGTTGAAAGGGTTTTTTATTTGATAAAAAATAAAGTGATTACATTTTATTAACTCTACAGTCCATTCCTAAACTGTTTTAAACTTCAGTCAAGCTGGTCCAGAAGCTGGCTGAGATGAAAGCACAGGTACACTCAGGGGTCAAGCAACCTTTACAGTTCAAACCATTTGTACAAAGAAATTTGACTTTTGTAAAGAAGTAATTTCTTTTTAAATGGAAGAGCTTGTATTGATAGAAAATGGCCTGCAATCGAATAAGGTGTTCTATCATTGATGTCATTTCTATGACGATTTAAAATGAAAAAAAAAAAAAAAAAAAAAAACCCTCCGATTGATTTAGAGGATGTGACCACAGCATGAACCAGCCTTTCACTCACTGATCAGAGTCGACTGGGATGAATATGGTCTTTGCTTTATATTCCCCTGTCAGATTAAGACTTGATGCCATGACGGGGCACTGCCTTGCCCAATGACAGGGGACTTCAACAATCTTTAAAAACTAAATGTGACATTTACAGCGAAGCACAGTAGAGAATAAGAGTATTTTATTGCATTAAGTATGAGCTTATAAACTGCTTTTGAGTGCTTTTTCAAGTTACTTTTGAAAAGTCTGATATCACCAAAGATCTGTGGTATTTCCCTCTGTTCATAAGCTTCAGTGGTTACGAAGCATTTTTGTTTTGTTTTTCCGTTTACGCACGTTTAGGAAAATTCCCATTCCAAACAAGCTTTACATTGCGTTACCAAGTCAAGCATCAAGACGAAAGAGCAACAAAAATCAGTAGTCCAGACAAGATTGATATGCTGAGATAAATGATTGAAAAAAATCAAAGTTTTTGTTGAATCTCGAACTGAAGCTTTATGAAAGGAAAGTTTATGTTTATTATACTTACAGTGAAGGCCAGCTCTTGGCCTCTGAAGACCCAGATGCCAGAGATACTGCTGTCGTTGTTGGTGCCGAACAAGATAACGCTGGCAAAGGCATTCTTTCTCAGTTTGTCCAGGCGTTGGAACATGCCTGGAAAAGCCAGAGAGGCATTTGAAAACATGCAAGGTATTTTACAACAACATTGTTTCCCAGTCTTTCCTACAAAGAGACGAAATCTGTCCATCTGCCTGATGAAAGAGCAGAAGGAACAAGACTGACTACTTGTCAGATAATCCAATCCAGTTAAACTTGTGCCAGCCTAGATTAGGTTAGGCTTTGTTAATCCCTATAGAACACAGTGTAAGGTGTGGTTTGCTGTGACCACAGCATGAACCAGCCTTTCACTCACTGATCAGAGTCGACTGGGATGAATATGGTCTTTGCTTTATATTCCCCTGTCAGATTAAGACTTGATGCCATGACGGGGCACTGCCTTGCCCAATGACAGGGGTGGTGCAACTTTTAGCTCCCATTACTGAAGTTTCTGTTCATTTCGCTTCTAAATTCCTACAACTATTTATTCTTGTCCTGTTTGTTTCAGATATCGACTATGCAAAAACTCAAAACCACCTTGGATGAACTGCACAATTTAAAATTCCATCATGGGAATTTTCTTTAAAAACTTTCTTCAAAAAGCCATTGTACTAAATTTCAGGGTTTTCTTTATCATGGTTGATCAGTGCAAAACAATTCATCTGAAAGCTTGTAGAAAGCTGCAGTCTATAATTTGTTTCACAGCAGGCTGAAGGTGGGGAAAGGACATTTGAAATTTAAAAACTGAAGGGGAGAGAAAAACCTACATCACTTAGTTCCATGGTTTTTCAGCAACATCGCAAAAAAAGTTGTATTGTACTTCTAATTCAATGACACCAGTAGAAAAAAAAAAAACCTCCAGTGGTTTAACAGGACTTTGTGTTGACAGTCTTAACTGTAGACATTATTCAGGCCAACAGTCTTCCATTTGATCGGCAAGTAGCGGCTCTGCAAGTCAAATCCTAATAGCAATGACATTCAGTCACTGCTAAAACTACATTTAAAAATTTTAAAAATTAAGGCTAAGAAAAAACGTGAAATAAAGCATAAAAAAAACAAATCCAATATCTAGAACTTTTAGACTCTTCTATTCATAGCAGTTATTTACAAAGACAACAAAAGTGTTCTTCCAAATGGAAGCATTCAGAAACAGTCCTTTGAAATGAGCCTCTCCTGCTGAGTCTCACCTGTGATAAGGTTGCAGCTCTTGAAGGTGAGCGTTAGCTCCTCGGGGTATTTGTACTGAGCATACCAGATTGAGTAGCCCTCTCTGTCAAAGTTCTCCCAGAAGTGAGGAAGCGCTACCGACATGGTGTCCTCATTGGAATACTTCCTCTTGAATTCGTCCATGACAAATGCACTGCAAGAAAGACAGAGAGAGATTAGGTGTGCTTTCAGTGCACACAACTGGAGAAAATAATGATTTTTTTTTTTTTTTTAAATCAACAGTAGTAGAAAACAGTTCAGTCAGAGCTAGAAAATACATTTAGGTATGACTATATCAAAGCTGCTGTTTTCCACTCTAAGATCTAAGCTTAAGTCAAGATGACTTCTCTGGGAGGTTGGAATAATAAATCTACTGAATAAATTTTTAGAGACTGGCTTTTGGAGCATGTTGACCTAAACATTTTTGGCTCAACAACCTCAAGTCGCTTTCGCCATTTTATTGTCTTGTCTATTTTATTGCATCAGCAGGAGCTTTTGTTGGAAACGTATTCTATAACTAAACTTGACTCAAGAGTTTTTTATGTTCAACACATATGGGAAATGTTTGCTGGCTGTAACGAACACCATATAGCTCCATTACTGAATGTTTACAATCAAGTTGAAATTGAGATTCAAGGTCATTGTGACCACAGCATGAACCAGCCTTTACCTCACTGGTCAGAGATGACTGGGATGAATATGGTCTTCACTTTATCTCCCCCTGTCAGATTAAGACTTCGTGCCATGGCAGGACACTGCCTTGCCCAATGACAGGGGAGCAGCCATTTTCCCCACCTGGATTAATTACTCTTCCATGAACCACCGCAGCTTCTTTCCAAAGTGCTGACTTCACTTTATGCGATAAACACCGCGATTAAACCTTCAGTTTGCCATCAAGCCTTCCAACTGTGGTCAGCTGCAACAAAATCCCCATTTTACGTGTCAACTGAGGCAATTCTCTGGATGTCTACCTCTTTGGCAGGTGCGCGAAGGGGTCCTTGGCTTTGGGTTCAGCAGCCAAAACAGCATCACAGTCGTCCATTTCTTCTTCTGGAGCAGGCTTCTTCTCCTCCTTTTTCTTTTCTTTCTTCTCCTGGGGTTTGGCTGCCTCTTTTCCAGCCTTTTCTTTTTTGGCTGGGGTTTCTTTCTTGGGCTGCATCTCAGCAAACTTCTTGGCTAGAAGAAGAAAAAAATAGCTCCCAAGTTCCATTTAAAAAAAACAAACAATTCTCTGGCTGACTGTAGATGAACCTTGAAATGTTTATAAAAGTATTAATGCATTTCCCAAAGTGCTTGTGTTTGCATATATGTTTGATTTACATGGAACATAAATCAAAATCTCCAGAACGTTAAACAAATGATAAATTTAATAAATGACATCTCATTGCTTTCTCTGAGGATCCCCCCGTGTCTCTTCCCTACTCACCATCAAACTGGGCCATCTTTTCACACAGCTTGACTTCTCCGAGAACAGCCTTGAACTGAGGCTGGTTGACGCAGGTGACAAACCAGCGGGTCACGTTGGGATAAGGCTGACGGAAGGACGGCTCCAACACCTGCAGAGCACACGTAAAATTAAATCGGATCAACCAGGGGAGTAAGAAATGGCAACGACCCTAGTGTGCACTTATGGAAATGCGCGACAGACGTGCGTATATCGAACCTGCTTGAAGAGCCAAACCATGGAGCAGGCCACAGTGATGTCCGCCAGGCTCACTCTCTCTCCCACGAGGAAAGTGCGAGTGGTCAGGTGTTGGTTCAGCACCGTGAGGATCTTCTTCACGTCCTCCTTGGCCTGCTCTGTGGCCTGAACACACGTACCAAACATTTACTCCGCATGACCTCAAGGTTCTATACCTACTAGGTATCAACGAGGTCACTTCTTTGACCAGTTTAATGTTGAGCTGCGAACCTGCTTGTTGAACTGCATGATTCCTAGAGTGGGGAAGACCCATGCACTGGCTGGAGGGATGATCTCTGAATCAGCAAAGCTCACCCACTGCAGAACCTGGGCAGCGGCCTGAGGAGTGGAGCCGCGCAGGGCATCATTGCTCACTGCAATGACACGGCAAAACAATCGTGCTCAAATTGAACAAGCTCATGAATTATTTTAAACATTACTTTCACTATTGTGGTCTTTCAAAGCCTGAGCTCTTTATTGTAGGGCTGGTAAAGCTTGGTGTGGAGTGAAAAGAGACATTATGATCATAAAAAGTAAAAGTTGTTGCTAATATCTGCAAATGGTCAATTTCATGTCTTTCCAATATTGCGGAGCCACATTTGCTGTATTTCTTCCTTTGCTCTACTTTAGCTGCAAAGTGAATACTGTATCAAATTTTATTAATGCAAACTAGAAATACTTGGGCAATTCTTTTTGCAATGTTTCAGTGCAACATCTAACAATATTTAAATCCAAGTTAAAACATGACACTTACAGTAGTGAGCAATGGCATTACTCTCAAACAGACAGAAGCCGTCATCACCCTGGTAGGCAGGTACCTAACGATAAAGACAATTTGTTTTTGAAAATTAAATGGTTTTGAACACGTTATACATCACAACTGTAGTGAAGATTATCAGAGCTACCTTTCCTTTATGGGGACAGCATGAATCACCCAATTTCAATGATTTAATCGGCAAAAGTATGGCCATGCAGTTAATGAAATGTCAAGAAGACACTGTGTGTGACATGTTTAAACACCAGAGGTCACACTGACATGAAAGATGAAAAGGTATCAGCCAAATTTTTTCTACTAACCGGCTTTTACTCACCTTGCCTAAAGGGAAGTTGTTGATGAAGGCAGGGGAACGGTTCGTCTGCCCAAAGGTGAAGGCAGGAGGGTTGCTGGCCACCTTGAGGCGGGCGCCGCTGTACTGGGCAGCAATCTGGGCCTTGAATGCCCTCCAGTTGTCTGGGTATGTGTACAGAGTCTAAAAAAAAAAAAAAAAAGACAAGAATACAAGAACATTTATATATACACAGAATTTAAAAGAAACATTTACAAAAGTAATCCATTAACATTCATTTCTCCTAGAAGATAATTTAGCTTTGTAACATTTTCATTGAAAACAATATATTGTTGAGCTCTATTATGCTTTAGCATTTAAAATTCACTGATTAGAAGCCTTAGCAGAGGCTCCAATTGTCAACCAAAAACCAAGTGGTGAGCAGAAATAAGCTACTGGTGCCTTCACTCAATGAATGAAGGCATCCACTCTGTGAGCTCATCATTCATTTAAAGATGACCATTTAAAGAAACGCAGTTCAAACAGGAAACAGATTTTCAGGTGCTAAAATGAAAACCGGCAGTGAGTGTATCAAAAACTATAGATCAACTATCCATGTTCGAGAGGCTTATAGCATAATTTAAACGTTATTTCTCTATATATTCCCCCATAAAAGCTAATATCTTCCTGTTCACAAAATCCACAGGCCAAACATTGTACTGGATACAGATTTTCTGTACGAAAATTAAAAGAAATTACCTGGAAACCCACAAACGCGATTCAAATGATCTCGAGCAGTTAAGGTAACGTGGCATAACCCAGGGCCAGCACTGTCAATGCTTCGTTGGGGTAGCAAAAGCTAGCCACATACTGAAAACTGTGTTAAATTCTTTGGAAATAAAACACTCGTCGCCAAGCAAACAGCGGCGTCACGTTGTTATCTTAAAAACACGCGCTGGAAACGCCACGATGGCTCTGATTTTGGTCCGATTGTGACACTGAATTTTAAAGCAAGCTCCATTGCTAACAGCTCTCCATCTTACTCACCCCTGCCGCCATCTTCAGGACGAGAGAAAGAAAGAACGCCGGCGCGCTCCACCCACGTATTTACGGACACGAGACGTGCGCGCCCCTGAAAATTCCGCGTTCACACATCGAGCCATGTCAGAGTGTCAGAGCATTGAAAATCAATCCTATCTTTAAAGTTTGCCACGTTTGCAAACGTAACATAACATGGGATAACTCCATCAAAAATAGTTATTTTCAAAAAAGCTAATATAGTGAGATGCAGACAATTATACAAAGATATAAGAATGAATAAAATACTTTATTACAGTCCACATAAAAAAACAAAAAACAAAATAAGACCTTTTCTACATGAACTAAAGTAATAGTTTCCTTTGGGCTAGGCTAACATTAATTAACAAAATGTTTTAATCTTGACAGCAGTATTTGCTTGAGTTCTTACATGACTTATAATAAACAGGATGCAAAGAACAACAACAAAAAACTGATTAGGGTGCTTCGACAGCTGTCACCATACATACAAGAGTAAAAATAAGTATATACAAGAAGATTGACGCAGAAAAATCTCCATATGCCACACCACTCTGAAGCTGTAATCAGCTCACAAGACCTGAGAAGGAAGTAAAAATGTTACCTTACTAAATGCAAAGAAAAACCATTTCAACTACAAAACATTTCTTAAAATTGTGGTTTGAAAACCAAATTAGCTTGAAAAAAAATCTATTTCTAAAAAATAAGATATGTTCAATTCAAATGCATTTATTATGTGCAGACTAATGGGCACACCGACAACTGGTCTAATCAAAACACTCACCCAGATAGTCATCCATGAGAGATCCAATTGCAAACTGAAAAACAAATGTATTTTTAAGCATCAGTAAAACTGAAGCAGGACCGCATGACATTTCTTGTTTGAGTTTTCATGAATGCCAAAAAACTAAACATGTCTAATGACAATGATGTGTAATGACAGGGCAGCAGCTGAACAGGATGGCAAAATAAAACTGTTTCATTGGCTGTCCTAAATAACAACCAAATCACTTTGGTAAGATCATGAGCTATATGCAAATTTCCAGAGGCTGAGCTAATATTTTTCTCATTCAACCTAAATAGGCCTTTAACAAACTTCTTGCAGAGAATAATATTAACTCTATGAATGCACAACAAATTGACCTTGTACTACAGTGCCAAACTGAGCTGTAAAAATTGAAAGCTAAAGAATACATGGATAAATTGTTAACACAAATGCTACTTTATCATGAATTAAAAAGATAAAGCTCTCAAATCTAATCACAGTTTTATAAAAAACACTTACAATGTCATTTTTGTCAACCCTTGTGCCCACAATCTTCAGCCGGATCTCATCATCTTGCTGAATTACAATGTCCTTTGAAAGAAGAGATTATAGCAGCTGTGTTAAAGAACAAAATAACACCAGATATTTGAAATCAGAATCATCTTTTTTTCTACTTAATTTTATTATTTTTTATGTAATTGCTATAAAAAAAAACAAGAAAACTTTTTTTAATAACGACAGGAATTCAGAAAAAGCAATAAAATTTAAAAATATTCCCACCTCATCAACAGTCTTATAGCAAGGGGGATTAGAATTGGGGTCAAACTCCATTTCCGAAGGAATGGACTGCAAAAGAGAAATTTATTTTACATATATCTACCAAACAATACAAACTCTAAATTAACATGTAAACCAATACATTAAGAAGAGCAGGTTAAAATTGACTTACATGGCGAGAGATGAAGCAAGACATGGGACCAATTTCTGTGAATAGCCCAACCTGCAATAAACAGTAACACTTGTCATTTAAAGGAAGGCTAATAAACAATAAAAGCAGTGATGGAGAAGTAGTAGTAACATCTAACATCTGACTAAAACCTCATCTAAACTAAATACCAACCATTGTTTTTATTTGTCATAAACAATATGGTATTGTTTATGACCAGTTAGCACATAGAAAAAAGGGGGATTTAAAGATGCCACTGATATTTCAGTGGGAATCACTGTGGGAATCACTTGGTACTGTTTAAGAGTTCAAAATATGTCTACAAGCTACTAAAGGAAATTTTTCAGTGGTTACAGCCAGACAAAAAGTGCATTTCCTTCTAAAATAGCGAACAGGAATATGCACAGCATTTCCAGTTCAAATTTGTCCTAAGGATTTCAGTCAAAAGCATGTGGATTCTTAAAATAAAGAATAAACTACACATGTCCTGCCAAGCATCACATGACTTCTAAATAGAGACAAATCTGACAAAAATATAAAGATCATGAATCACAAAATGTTCCAGAAATAAATTGTTACAGGTACAGAGTAACAAATTTTCCACTAGGATAAAAGTCCAACATTAGCAAATTAAATGTGTTATGGCTTTATGGTGACCAATTTTCAAACTATTATTTTTGTGCCATCTGGATGAGGTTGATTTTTTTGTTTTTCAGGGGTTTTTTTCTTCTTCTAATTTTTGAATATTGACTCATGTAGGAGTGGGCTATATTTTTAACCAACTACTACTGTTATCATATTTATTTAATATTTTAACTAAAAACAATAAAATCAGGGCATAAACCTACACTAAACCTCACCTTGTTAACCTGAGTGACCACAGCATCCACCACTTCGCCCTTGAACGGACGGAAGACAATGGCCTTGTACTTCACAGGATAGAGAACAAAGCCTCTGCTTGGCTGGATTACACCTGCCCCGATGTTGTCAATAGTGGTGACTGCAATGACAAAGCCATACCTGGAAGACACAACGAGAAAAAAACAAAACAAAACACACGTAAACTTGTAAATGCAATCACGGCTATCACAACTTGTCAATATGATCAACATTATTTCAGTCAGCAGCATAATACATCAATCATCCATACCTTCTTATGTGTCTGCACTATGTAGTCAGAAACATTGTCTCTATGCCATGTTTTACATTTCATAAATATTTTAGGAAAGATTTAGACCCACATTTTGTTGAGTAATTTTGTGCCTGTGTATGTGCAGACTTCCAGTTGATCAAAAAAACTTATTTTAAACTTGTTTCATATCCAAATTGAGTTCCACTAATGACAATAGACTGAACAATTTAATATTTATTCTTGTTTATTTCTAAATACATAAATACAATAATAGTCTTTATTCACTTATCTTTCAGGAGATAGCACTTTTTATACATAATTCATATCACAAAGTGATATTTGTTTACATTTTATTTTAAGGTAAGCAATAAATGACTATAGAAAGTTAAAAATTTGTTGGTGAATTAGACAATTTATAAATTAACCATAATAAAACTCATTATAAGAAAAAATGCCCCACTACTGAGTAAAATATCTAAATAAAAAAAAAATAAAAATAACTATATAATTTTATTGCACATCAGAAAGACCAACACAAAGCTACATATAATATAATAGCCAGAAATACCTTAATGAAATTAGGCGGTAAAATGTTACGGACACATAAATTCACTCACTTGCCAGTACATGTTCCCTCTACTTCAGTAAAAAGTTTCTGCTTCACAGTGTTCAACAGGTTGGGTCCAAAATACCTCGGGTGTAGTAAGATTTCGTGTTCCAAAGAAATCTGTAAGCACCAATAAAAACGTGCGACCAGAAAAAAGAAGTTTAGGTTTGAGCATGTTTGAGGATGCAACCATCGAGACCACGTTCGGAAACGATGCAAAACAAACCACTAATAACTAATAGTCCAACATACATCAGAAGAATAACATAGACATACTTACATGGTAAAACATGTCTGTATTAATGTCTGCCCTTAACAATACTTTTTATTGGCCGAACCGCATCTCCTGAACAGTTCTGAATGGAGTGGAAAATCTCTACAGTAAAGTCACTTCCGGGTCAATGACAAAAGATAGTCATGAGCGCCGCAGTAGAAATGTTAGTTCGGGCCGTAGCCTGCCACCTAGCGGTGCGAATGAATTAGTGCAAGGGGCGTTGAAAACAGCAGGCGTGACACAGTGCTGTGCGTTGATTGGTTGGTGTGACGGGACTCACAAGCTCTGATACAGAAACGAAGCAAAAACAACGCATTTAGAAAAAAGGCGTAGTTATTTTCACCGCCATTGCGACAGGTGTTCATTATCTTTAACCCACACTGAGACATAAGTTTAAATCTAAGCTTTTTACTCAAAAAGAAGCAAGAACCCATCTAGTCATCTTTTCAACTGACCGACATGGCGAGGAACATCTTCTCGAAGTTGCTTCGAGTCCCTACGTCCACGCAACTTGTAAGTAGTTGAATACATTTTTGACTCCTGAGTGGTTTTGCTGAGCTGCCATTTCCACAGGCGTGTCTCCGGACGGGGAGCTTGTCGCGGGAAAACGCTGCTGCTGTTAAGGCTCCAGGCAGCAGATGGTCCAGCAGCAACTCTCCTCCGGGCAAAATCAGCCGCTATCCTGTTCCCTACAAGAAGGACCTACCTTATGACATAGTGGAGCTAATGGAAGAAGTGGAGTCGAAGGTACATACAAGACGGTAAAGGCGTTTAACTTCCATTTGACTTTTTAACCTTTGATTTTTATTTTTTATTTTTTTTGCAGGGAGGCTTTTTACCCAACGTCTTCAAAGCACTTTCTCACAGGCCATCAGAGTTCAGAGTTTTCTTCGCATACTACAATGAATTGATGAACAAGGAAACAGGTTGGTGTTTGTTATCTACATGAGGAGGAGTTACATTTCATTTGCCTTTTGCCTGCTTTATTTTATCTTATAGGTTAAAAATAAAAGTAGAGCATAAATATGAAGTTAAAGGAAAAATCTGTCAGGTGTGGCATCAGTATGTGATCGCCCTCTTTTAATCAGATGTCACTAGACAAAACGCATTGCACACATATACTTTGTCAGGGTACTGTAGGAAAGACAGAAGATGTCAGAAAATGGGAATTGGTGAACTTTAAAGTGAACTTGAGCAGCAATTTTTTTGTTTGTAATTTTCATATAAGCTCTGGACATCGTAGCCATTTGAAAGCACAACTTGGAAATGGTGTCTTACTACATCATTTGATCTTGTTATTTTTGGTCAGATCACAGAATGTTGTGCAAGAAACCAACAGCATAATATCTTGCATAAAATGGGGAGGGAGTTAGGGGAATAGGATCAATGGCATCAGTTCTTGTTTTTCTCGTAGTCTCTTCAGTTTAGTTTCATTGCTACTTGTAAGTCTTACAATGTGCAAGGGTTACAATGTGTTCGCCGTAGTGAAATCACATTTTGGGGACAAATATTTGAACCTTTAAAAAAAAAAAAAAAAAAGATTTTGAAACAGTTTTTTTTCCTCAATGACTGAGACTCTCCCTCAGGGAGACTCTGAGTGATGTCCCCAAAATTTCAAAAAGACAATAACACAAGGCGACTTGTTACATTCAATGTTTAACAGCTGTTTGTGCTGCATAGCTCCAGATGATGCCTGATTGTTTATTCACATACATTTTGTCCTCGTTTTGTCTTTTTCCAGGCAATTTAACCAAGGCAGACCGTGAGCTAATCGTGGTTGCCACCAGCAGTCATAACAAATGTCTCTACTGCGTGGTGGCCCATAGTGCTCTGCACCGCATCTATTCGAAGAACCCTACTCTTTCTGATCAGGTATCATGTTTTGAGCTGTACGTTATGAAAGCATAGTTAGAGCAGTCAGAAGGCAGGGGTTCATTTTGAATTCAACCATTTGTCATTGTTTCATGTGAAAAGATACACCTTTTTTTTGTTTGTGTGAATTTTCATAAAAATGTTTTGCTGGGATTGAACAAAACAAAAGGCTTTCTCCACTGATAACATATTTTCAGAAGAAAGATTCACAGTCTTAGAAGGTATAAAATTGAAAACTGGATCAGGAGTCGAGGACAAAAAGTCAAGGAAATGACTGAATTCTGCCAGTGAATCAAGAACATAGATAGATAAATAGATAGATAGACTTCCTTTATTGTCATTGTACAAAAAGAAAACACAAGGTGAATCTTGACAACGAAATGTCGTTACTTGGCTACCAGTGTAGCAGCTAAAACCTTATACTACACAATAGCAACTATACAGAGCTCTAAAAATATTGATATTCTTTGACTTCTTCCCATCTTGTCATGTCACAATAATAAACTTCATAAATTGTAATTTTGGATAAATTAACATAGTTAGTAATTGTGATACATGATTTTCAAAGATTTGCTTCAACTAAAATCTATATAAATACACTTGATCCACATTTTTTAAATTTATATAAATGCAAGTCATTTATCTGTTTCTTTTCTCTTCACCATAAATTATGTTATACTATGTTGGTCTACCCCAGCAGTCCTAGTAAAATACTGTAAAGTTTCTCTTTGTTAGTTGAGAAGATCTGAAAGGTTTCTATGTTAATTGGCAGTTTTTGAAAACACTTTAAAAAAAAAAAAAGCTTTTTCTCCCATTTCAGGTAGTTGCTAACTACAAACTTGCGGAGCTCACACCTCGGCAGCATGCCATGCTGGACTTTGCGATGGCCGTGTGTCGCTCTGACACCATCACAAATGAGCACTTTCTGCCTTTGGAGGAAGTCGGCTTTGACCGCGAGGACGTCTGGGATATTGCGGCCATTGCTGCTTTCTTTGCCATGTCCAACCGACTCGCCCATTTTACAGTCACGAGGCCCAACCAGGAGTTTTTCAACATGGGCCGTGTTCCCCGGGACAAGAGCAACCAGGCAGAAAATAAGTAGTGGAGAAGGAAAGCTTTCTTTTCTTTTCTGAAGCAAAAGTTATGTGTGATGCAACACATTCATAGTACAGCCAGAAATCTCTCAGATCTATTTTTGGTTTCTTGTCTCTCTTATGTTTTTTGTTCAGTGTTGTGAAAGGAGAGAAACTACCTAAAGTGAAGACAACATGAGAGGAGTTCAATGAATGTTGACTTTCAGTTGTTATTGACTGGATGTAAATCTTTAATGTCTGTAAAAACTTTATCTGCAATGTGTTTTCATGAAATAACATAGTTTCATAAGGAAGCTCCATGTTGGAACTACCTTAAGCACAAATCAGAAATGTCCTGAATATGTGAATTTTATTTACCTCTAAAACCTTTCAGCACTAAGAAGACAAAGAAGCACAAATATCAGCTAATGGGTGATTCATGTGTGTGTTGTTGGGAGAGTTTTGGTGATATATATATATATACATATATATATCACCTAAATTTAAATATTTTTCTGCTGTTTGCTTGTAGTGGCTATGTTCTTGATATTAGGAGTTTTCCTTGCCTTATTTTCCTGTTAAGAGGTTCTGTTTGCACATGATTAGAGTATCAGAATAAAAGACGGAGGTCTGTTGCCAATGAATTGTATCTTTATGTTCAAAGTCTGGGGTGCAAAATGACTCTCTGAAAGCTTTGAATCTCATCTTGGTTAATTTTTAATGATTCAAAACTAGAATATACTTTTATTGAATACACTGGCTGTTTTTTTTTTTTTGTTTGTTTGTTTGTTTTTTTTTCAGTATTTGTCACCTGGTGAATAAAAGTATAAAAACTACTGTTGACAACTGCATAAAGCTCTCTTTTTATTTATTTATTTATTTATTAATGAACTGGAAACCAGCCTGGATATGAAAAGACAGAAAATTAGTTTCAGCTCTTTGTGCATGTAAAATGACAAAAAAATGTTAAAAATTAGATTTTCTTTCCCCACATATTGCACATCTGCAATTCTGTTATGTAGTTTGTCACCGCCAGGGGGCAGTATATTACTGCACATAATAGGATGTGCAGCTAAAACGTGAACGTGTTCATATATTTAAACAGAATCATTAATGAAAAACAGTGCAACATACTGTTACAAAAAGACAAGAAAGCATTTTCTGTCTTTAATTCCTGATCCTGGTTCTATGTTACATTTTCCTCAGAAATCTTTAAAAATCAACCCAGAATTTTTCTTCACTGTGATGAACGGTAGTTTGTGAAAATTTCGGGACGAGATGTGATCTCTTGAGAATAACTGCAATCATTTCACAGAGTCACACATTATGAATATTTTCTATCCAATCTGAATGTCATTCTGAGTTTAAAACTAGTGTAATTACTTGTTTTTCCTCACAGACAGGATGATATATATCCCTCAAATTTATTTAAATAACTCTCTTTTTATACAGCTGACCTGTACTTGTCTGGATGTTTAAATGCATTACAGATCCTAATTAGGCATCAGTCACTCACAACCTCCATGTCTCCTCCTGCAAAAACAAGACAACAGGCTCCTGGAGAGCAGCTGATGACCTGCAGCTGTTCTGCATCTCTCATATCTCTGCATAGAACAGAAAATGCAAATTCCTTACATTAATAGACAAATCAATGTGGTTTTATATCCATGCTTACCTGAGAAGTGGAGGCAGGGGGGAGATGCTGTGTCGTTATCCTCCTCAGGGTATTAAAACAAGTCATGAAACATGTAACTAATGGTGCATGACAAAGAGCAGAAAGATAGAGCCAGAGCGAGAAATGATACACCCTCTATAAAATCTAGTTTCCTTATCAGATGATTTCTAATTAGTGTGGCCGTGTAGGTCCATGTTTCAGACACGAAGAAACCACAAAAAATTATAGATTTAAATATAGCATGGCAAAACTGTAGTCTCAGATTAGACAAGAAAATAAGAGAATAACATGTACCGTAATGTGTCAAAATGCTGATATAATTTTCTTTTAGATTTTCCTGTTACAATACGTAAAGCTTGCACAGTTATGCGACTTGACTACATCGATGGATCACAATTTGCACTTGCAGCGTCCCTTTCGTTAGAAAATTCTTTAAAATGTTATAAGAAGCACTTAAACATATGTGATCTTCATGCACAGAGAGAAAGACAGATAGTGCCTCGGAGCATCTTCCTCCACGATACATCAGAGGAGACCCTCACAGCTTGGAGAGATTTCCTGTGGGTGTTCATGAAAACATTTTTTGCTTTCATTTAGCACAACTTTGAATCCTGTCAGACAAGTCATTCATATTTTACACAGCCAGAGGAGACAGGAGGGATGTTCAAATGAAAAAAAGTACTAATAATTTAATAAGAATAAACATTTCACCAGAAGGGGGAAAGTCTTGTTCATGTTGCTAGAATTTTCTGCTGTCCTTGAAGGCAGAGATTCCTTGAAACTTAACGTTGTCGACTGGTGCAAATCTGTGCTCCAAATCTGCAAAGGTGCATGCGATTACTGGTGGAGTGCGTGAGGTGATAAGATATGTCAACAAAAATCATATTTATGCACAGCCTTACTGCAGCAGGATGAAATTTTGTATATATCAAGAGAAACATCCAAAACAATGGCATTAAGTTGCCAAGAAGGTGACATGATTGCCTTTCATGCAGTTACTGTCTTACAGTGGTGTATTTACTAACAGTGTATATTTGTTCATTAATGTGGGCAATCCCTGTTTTGAAATAAAATTAAACATATCTGTGAAAGTTGGTAGGGTATAAATATCAGCGAAGCACCATATTATCCTGTGTATCCTTTTACTGCATTAAAATGACTTGTTAAAGGTTACAGCTTGGGTATTTTCTGTTTGCATTAGATGACACGCAGCCAGACTGTGAATGTCCTGTTAAAGACAGTGATGGGCTTCTAAGCTGATGAACCATATGCCACATATCAGTGGCGATGCGGGGAAATAAACATAAGCTCTTTAAGACGGAGTGACGTTCAGATAAATTGTAACAAATTCCAGTCAGTTTGGTAGCTTGTTTTATTGTACAAGTATGTCAGGCATGTGGTTTGTTAAGAGCATCGGGGTGAAGACACATGTGATGAGGAAACTGATAAATGTATGAAACACGAGGAAAGACACACAGGAACCAGGACTGTGCATCGTGACAAACTGAGTTCCTTCTTGCACGATCTGGCTGTCTGACACCGACTACATCAGCAACATAAATATCAGGATGATTGTCAAAGTGTGACAATTTTCTTGAGCAAAAATATTTTGTCGCTAACCAGGATGACTCCTAGACAGCGAGCATTCACAAACTCCTTATGGCAGTACCACCCAGGGATAAGTTGAAATGTTTCAGATTAGACTGTTTCAAACTCATAATCCAAATGGACTTTTACTCAGATTACTTTGTGTTTGGGGATTATGCACCAGGCTTTGCCATGTGTCGACTGGGTGAAGAGAGATTGATGCTCATTTAGTTTCTGTTTGTACAATTTTAGCTGTTTTTCATGATAGGAACTAAACTGCTGACTAGTGCAAACAGTCTGTGTTTTACCTGAAGCTTTTTCTTTGAGCACACCAAAACTGTGCCAACCTTCCCGGTTTTCACAGCCTCCAGGCGTCGCAATACGCTTTAATCTGAGCGTTTTCTTTTAAAATCTGCTTTCTGTGGCGTTGTCCTTGAAACTTGGCAAGACAGTCGCTTGGCAGCTGAGCTCATTTGTTTGGGTGTGACTTGAATATGAACATAAATATTAGCTGTTATAGTTTTTGAAAGGGGATTCACATTGTCTCACATGTAAAGCTTTCAAACTGCAGACGGAGCTGTGTAAAGAATTATCTGCACTGTCAGGACAGCCAGAAGGCGAACAGAAGGAGAAAAGATTGACAAATTGCGAGGATTATTTCCAACCTAAGCCAGCGCTGAGCTCTCTCATTTTGAGGTTCGTTCTTACAAGCTGCTTCATTTTGAACCCAAAAAATTAATCACAGCTCACTACAATAACAAAAGTGACATGAAATTAATAAGTTGATAGCGTTAATGCTCAGAGCACTTGTTACTCAACTCTTACAGTAAAATTCGGTTTGCAACGGCTCCATAACTTTGAACCAGGAGAGAATCACGACAATGGTTCATTGAACCCACGATTTTCAGTGTCCCATATTGATGTCATTAGGCCAGCAGTACAGTAAAAACCTTCAGCCATTACTTTATGATCACAAAAAAGCAAAATATATATTAAAGACCTGATGTCACAAGTTCGCAATAGCATATGTAGTCCCTTGAAAAAATATTTGTCACCTTGATGTTTCAAAATCATCAAAAGCATTTTAAGGCGAGGGAAGATAGGAGAAAAAAACTGTAAAAGGAGTTGAGCAGATTTAATTTAATTAGTCACCCTGGGCAATTTGTCATCACTGCAAGAGAGCTTGTTTCAAAGTTTAGATGAGATAAATCAGGAGTGCAGTAGAAGGTTAGTTGAAGGTAATTATTAATGACAGCGATTATATTTTTTAAATAAGGAAGGGATGTTTTTGAATCAGTAACAGTTTCATCCCAAAACTGATCATTTTTATGATTGATGACTTTAAAAACAATGATGATCAGTTGTATAATGATTTGAGCACAGCATTAATATTTCAGACAGCCAGAATACAAAAACAATATTTCCCTTTCTACCAAGCCCCATAGAAATGGTGGAATATACCAAGCAGAATGTGAAGAGTCAGCTTCTGGAGTTAATGTCCCAAAAAAGGATATAAGAGACTGCAAAAATGTTCAAACTGAACTGCTAGACGAATCACTTAGATCCACTGTATGCAGAAAATTCTGAACTGCAGATTGAATCAAAGAGTTAAGCAACAGCTATTTTTAATTTACATGGATTTAAGGTTGAATTTTCCTTTGCATCAGGTCAGTTTAACTTACTAAAATATATATTTTTTTATTTTTAACCAGTAGGTGTCATGACGTCAACCTACTTCTATCGTTCAGCTCCCTTTGCTACGCTTTGTGTCCTGTATTTCTCGTCTATTTCGCTCCGCCCTTCTGTTGGCTCAGACTTCTTTATTGTGGCTAATTTCCATTTGGCTCTTCCACAGTACCTTTCCCAGTTTTCAGAAAGTAGAGCAAAGAGATTGATATGAAATCACTTTAACATACAAACACAAACTGTTGTGGCCAAACTAAAAAAAAAAAAAATGGAGGAGGAAAAGAGGAAAGAATGCTGCGAGTCACTGACTCAATAAAATCTGCTGGATTTCTTTAGGTCAAAAACTTTTTAACCAATTAGAATAGCAAACTGAACTTGACTGGACTGGATTTCCTTTTTTTGTAAAGTTCCTCGAGACATTTATTTTGAAAATGTTATACATAAGTAAACTGAACTTAAATTGATTTGAACTGCTGACGTCATGAATCCTGCTCTGATGCAACATCTGTGTGAAATAAATGATCAACACACATCAGTTGTTGTGAGGGCATGCTGGTAATTAAGCAGATGTGCACTCATATTACCAACTGGGGTAAAAACAAAATACTCACGCAAACATCTTTATGTAATTGCCAAACAGCTAACACTTTGCTGAACAATATTACTGGCTTCCAGTTCACGCTTGCTTAAATCTGATAAACAAAACAAAAAAACAAACCAAAAAGGCATTTCGCTCTTCCTGAGTGAAAGGTTTGTCGAGGTTGTCATGGCTCAGAGACCATTATTCATTTCTTTTGTTAAGACTCAATTGCATAAAGGGAAATAAATATTTGATCCTCTGGTGATACTGGTTTAGTTTTCTCCTTTACAAAGAAAATAAAAGATGTAAATTATTCATTGTAGCCTTTTATGTAGAGAAACAAGATATCAACCAAAAATCCAGAAAATAATCTTTGACATGAACGTTAAAAATTGAGTTGCATGCCACTGTGGGAACCAGAATTTGATCCTCAAGAGAAGCATGGGGACGTCTATTTGTAAAATCTCTATTTGCAGTCACGGCACAAAGACATTTCTGTATTTGAGTTTGCCCAGGTCTGCCTATATCTCAGAAGGAATTTCGGCCCACTCTTCTTGATAAAAACTCAACAAAGTCTTCATATTTCCTGGTTATCATATTCCATCGCTTCACCTCCCTTCACAGATTTCCTGCAGGTCTGAAGTCTGGAGACTACATGATGTTAATGCAGTTTTGCTTCATTAACTTGGTGCTAATTTTTGATGTCTCCGTCTTGATGGAAGAAACGATTCTTGTCTGCGATTTTATAGCACATTTCCCTGTCTGTTGGTCTCTCGATGCAGTTAAGTCCCTCTTTGCCTCTAGCAGAAAACCAGCCCCAAAGAGTAATGTTTCTTTAATTCATAAGGTCACAATCAGCATTCCTCCTCCACCAAACATGGCGGGTGAAGACAAAGGGTTCAATTTTGCTCTCATCTGACCACAGCACTTTTTCCCAAGCGTCTCTGACTCACTTAGATGTCTAATAGAAAGCTGGTATGCCAGTGCTTTTGTCTTGCCCATGAGATTGGAATGAAATAAATTATTTTAGGACAAGTATGCTTTATACACACACACACACACGCACACACAATAATTCATTACTATTTATTTGTGAGTGATTTGTGTCACATGGACAGTTAAAGAACTTGTACTAACCCAAATTCTGGTCTGTTCTGGTCACTGAAATACGTTTCGACTTATTGGTGTAAAAAGTTTATGATCCAAAACAAAAAAGTGACAAAAGGATAGAATAAGGACAGAAAGTTGTTGACGTTTCTGTTTTCTTTTAGACCAGACAGGTGGCCGGAGCACCTTTCAGGGTTGTTTCTTCTCTCCACCCTGAGGGAATAGTCAGACTGCTGGACTGATTGGGGTTGGAATGCGAAAACGTGAAGTGGGAGCAAGAGAGGCTCTAATGACCTCGGGTGACACGCAGCATCTCTGTTTTGGGAATGCAATAAGATTTCGCTGCCAAATCCCTCCCACCAACAATAAGCACATGCAGTTTCGGTCTCCTATAGAATAGCTGCCACTCACAAGCATATACAAGCGGGGAGCTTTATTTTTCTTTTGAAAATAACTCTGGGCCAGCAGTTCTGCAGACAGAGGTCATTGCTATTTTGAACTTCATTTTGAACATTTAAACAGATTTTTATACTTTCTTGCCTTTTCCTTGTTTTCTCCTGCAACTTCAGTCGTCTACCTATATGTTTTGCACAGAAGCAAAGTTCACCTACATCAATCATGAATCTTCACAAACAATATTTCAATCAGAATTGCTTGAAAAAAGGTAATGTTTGTTTTGGTTTATAACGTTTTGATCCACTAGAAGGAATATTTCATCTGTGTGCTGAGCTCAGCAGTTTGCCAAATCAAATCTGGTGTCACTCAAACCCCTGCTGTGCATAGTTAGTGTGTGAAAATGGCTATGTTGGCAGTGTAAACGTACTTTTCCCTAGCCTTTAAACATAAGGCACTCTGACACTTAGATTTAAACTCAGTACCATCTGCCTCCATTTTCTACTGAGATAGAACTGCAGGAACAAACACAGCAACGGCTTCATCACCAGGTGAGATGTTTTCATTAACGGTCTCTCGGTTGGAGAATTTTAAGCAGCCTCACCTAGAAGCATGAGTTCTTGCTTCCTGCTGGGAGTTTTTAAATGAATACTACACGATGTTCATGTGTACTTATTTGTTTTTGTCAGTGATTTTTTCATCCACCAACAGCAAGCATTTTTAATGATGTACAGTGTACAGTATTTGATACAATACCGGTTTTCATTTTTCCCTATGAACAAAAAATGAAGAAGTCTGTAATACTTCTTATGGCGCCACTCCTATGTTGCTCTGGAAGTGTTTCATGTCATTCTCATACCAGAAGACCCACAACTCATCTTAAATATTCTTACTGAGGAAAGGAGGTCATAAGCTGTAACCCAAAATGTAGCGATGACCCATCTATCCACTCCTCAATATGGTGCAGTTGTTCTGTCCACTCTGCAGCAATGAGGTGCAGCAAGTTGTTCCTCATAATGTGGCCAACGTTTGCATAATTGGATTTTAATGGACTTGAGAAGTTTCTGTGTCAACTCTTGCATTATTTCTTGGTATTTTGCATAACAGAAATGCAAATCAACCCTTTGTAATTGTAAGTGTGCAGAAACATGTGTCTTTAATGTATTTCTCTTACTAAATAGTACCACAGGTTAATTGTTTTTGATACTTGTTTATGCAACAGGGATTCGTCTCATTTGTTTTGCTTATAGAGTATATCTATGAGGTATCACTAATGCTGTGGGTTGTTATTTTTCATATTTCAAATGTGGAGACAGACCATCTTCATGTGGGAAAAGAGCAAGTCCCATAACTTCACTACATATTGTGTGATCAAAAACATAAGCTGTTACTAAACAAAAGATATTAATTAACTATTTTATTTTATGTAAAACAACTTCAAGCTGTACCAAATGTTGTATTTTTAATCTTTGCAGTCGATGTCTAGTTTTTAGTTGTATTTGAATGAGTTTCAATATTGAAGATTTCAGGGAATGGGCTATGTTTAGAAGAACATGGTTGCTGCTCCAGAAAAAAACTTTGGCTTGTAAAAAAGAATTACAGACGTTGTATTGCATGAAGTCTGGGAATTGCTGATAGAGGCTCAGCCACTGTTGCAAACATGTTTTTCTCGGTTATGTAAAAAACTAATCAAACCATATTTACTAGAACAAAACTGGAGAAAATGATGGCCTACATTAATGTTCTTTTGGTTTTTGTTTAGTTGTTTTCTTTACTTCTCCCTTTTCTGAGTCACTATTTCACTTTGACAACTACTCTGACTGCAGAGTAGTTGTCAAATTTCTTCTTCTCTTCCAAATTCCCCTTTGTCAGTGATGAACATCACTGATCTACTGTCTCTTTTTGTGTATTAGTATTTCTCACATGTAGCACACATTCACCCAGAGCTTGTCATAGACAGAATAAATACCCTTTATTGCCACAGTGATGAATGCATGGTTAGAATGACAGAGATGAACAGAACAAGGATCGCAACCACAACAGAAAATACAGGGTGGAGATGGATGCAAGCACATTTACAAACTTCACTCATTTTTATTTTCTCAGCTGAATTTGCAAAAACAGATAAATCACTGAAACCACAGAAGGTTTTTTCTACATGTACAATATGGTACAACTGTTAAGCCCTAAGCGAGGCTGTTTGTTGGATTTAATGTTCAAAAGTTAGATTGCTCTTCGTTTCCAGAGACCATTTAAAAGGCTTGGTAAGTCAAGTGTGTCCCCATATCATAAAGTTACAGGTGAATCACACTCAGAGAAGCATTGAAAGGCATAATTGCACACTGCTCTGCTAAGTAAAACAGTAGTTTTATAAAAATTACTCTGAAACCCTGAGAGCCACATTTATTGGCACCCTGTTAAAAATGTGTAAAAAAAAAAACACATAAAAAAATATATATTTTTAATTCCTGTAGGACAATAAGTTGCCTACAATTGTCTACATCCATGATTGTCTAACACTCCAAAATCCTTAGAAATTAAATGTGACACATTTTTACATTCACAAGTTAATTTTTCTGCTAATTTGAACTTCTAGGAACTTCTCATTATTAATCCATGACTTTCTGCCGCTCTCGATACGACATGACAGACGGTCATTTCTTTTAGACACTGGATAGCGAGGCATATTTATCTTGCCTCCATGCACAATGAGTAGGATGATAAGGAAAGTAAAGAAAATCCACAGCTCAATGCTGCAGCAAAAAGATACGTTTATGTTGTCAACCACACTGCAACCATCACACCATGTCTGCTGTATGTGCTAACAGATTGTTAGGGGGTCAGAAAAAGCTTTTTCTAAACGACCAACACAAGCATAAAAATGCAGGGATTGTTAAACTAAGCTGGGGTTAAAATTAAGAAAAGTCCTGGGAGCATTGCTTCGAACTCAATATCATTAAAGATTCATTTATTTAAGGTTTTTTACACATAATAATTCACCAGGGGTGCCAATAAATGTGAAGGCCCTGAATACATTTTGCTCTGAGACTCTCAATTATTCATATTTGCAGAACTAAACCAAACAAAAAACTTTTATACTTAGGACCTTTAAAGCCACTTTAAAGGACTTTAAAAGCCAATAGAGTCGCATTAGATACCAGTATGTTGTTTAATACCATGTTTGTTTTAAAACCGTTTCCCATTGGATATCTTTTTAAACCAAATTTATCAACCAAATTAGATTAAGATCGTCGTTATGGATTCTTTCAATAATTTAATTGTACCTATGGATGCTTTTTTTTCCTGCACAGCTATGACTAACACAAATGTCATTCTGAAGTGAAATTATTAGATTCTTCTACTTATTTATGAAAATGCAAAATCACAGTTAGTTTCAGTGGTTAAATTAAAAACTTGGTGAATTGACTGATTTTATATTGTGCCTTTCAAGTCAAGCACACAAATATATAGAGAGAGTACAGACACATTCATCAGTTCAAAGTCACACATTTATACACCAGTACAAGAATCAGGAGGCCCTGGAGCACATCAGCATTATGACGAGAGGAATCTGAAATCAAACATGCAACCATTCGATTAAAAGACGACTGCTCTACCGCTGAGCCACAGTCACACTAATGTGCTCACTTGTTATGATACATTACATTGGGAAACAATTGTATTACTTTACAAGATTTAAGAGACATGTTTGTGCGTTCTGTGTTATGGCGAAACATTTGTATTACTAAGAAATATATTGTCAGAGTGGCCTTATGATATAATATCTACGTTTTGGCATTGCCTGTTGAGGGAGCTAAGTCTGATGCAAAACACAAAGTGGAAAAGTCTGCAGCTATTTGATTACCCAAATTGAAACAATACGACATTCACAGTGATCTGATTTTGGTAGTTTCCTTTGTTTCCAGTCAATGTCTTTGGTCTTCTTTTCTATCCTGTGATAGCCTGGTAAAAAGCTGCCCATGATCCTACGCTGAATCCTCTGATATGGACAAATGATTGCATTAAAGAGGGAGTAGGAATGCCAATTCTTCAATATATCAATATATTGAAGCAATAGACTCAATATATCTGAAGCTACTGCCATCTTTCTGTAAGTTGTTGATGACGTTAAAATCGAGAAAGCAAGAAAAAAAATGCTTAAAAATAATATTTCTGTGTATCAACATTGCATTTAAGATTTACATAATTTGCAAACAGCTGAATTTTATGTCTTAATCTTACATACATACTAAGTTTTTAATTACAGGCGTGTAATTAGTTTATATCTGCTCATAAGTTTAAGTGTTTACATTATTTAACAGTTTCTTATTATGACATGATTTATTTACAAAGTTGCTGAAGAAAATATCATTTTTCTAATGAAACACTACAAGCCCATCTCAAAACAAATGGCTGCCAAGTAGGTGGGTCAGGGAATACACTTCTCACTGTCTCTGATTTCCTATCCAAATCTCTCTTTATAGTCTGATTCTTTACACCTTCTTTTCTTCTCTGTCTTCCAGCAGCTGGTTATGTGAAGTCCTTGGAAACAGCCTCAATGAAGTTAGGAGCTGACATGAGGATGGTGAAAGTGCAAATGATGGAGAAGAGAGAGAAGGCCACCAGACACAGTCGGTCCACTACGGCAGCTGCAAACTTCCACTCACTGCAGATTGCCTCAGCTTCGTCCTGGTCCCGAAACCTCTGTGCAATGTACGACACCTCCTCCAAGATGCGCAAGATCTCAGGTGGGGGGATGCCAACTCCCATCCCAAGACTTCCACCACCGCAAACTCCCCCTGGCGGCTCAGCCTCGTCACCCAGAGATCCAGGAGTGCGTCCGCCCAACGTGACTCCGGAGTCACTGGAAGGTGGGCAGTGTGGACTCTCCATGGGATGGTAACTCCCAAAGTAGAGGCTCATGGAACCATTGGAAGTGCCTGTTGTGCAGGGCGGGCATGATGCCTGTGACAGAGGCACTGTGAGGCTTGGCATTGTGCCCATCTCAATGGAGCTGGTGCTGGAGTGATGCTGGGAGGCATGGCGATACTTGTACTGGGGCCTCTTGCGCTCATCACCAGGTTGTTTCATACGGAGGAACCAGGCACACCAGTTCAACAGAACCACACGAACCTGAGAAGAAACAGACTGTATCAACATTTTTATGTCACTGATATTCCAGTGCATGATTCGGCGGATATGGCTTGCTCCACTCACTCACCCACTTGGGCATCTTGCCCCCATGAGGGTCATGATGATGAAACTGCAGGACAATGACAGTCACCACCACAGACATTCCCACAATCATCATTGTGCTGGCAAAGTACTGAGCTGTTGGGTAGAAAAACAGTGCTACTAACTTTTAATGCAAACTGCATAGTAAAGTATTTCCCAATTCTGGCTCTTGTGACGTACCAGTGTGCAGAGTTCAGATACTTTATTCTTCAACACATGATTTAAATATTATATCTTAAAAGAAGCTTTTGCAGATCTTGATATCAGATGGGTGAACAGATTTACTCCATTGAATTAATTACTGAATTTGGTGCTGACGTTAGTGTGCACCTTAAACAAAAATTAAGGTGAAATTTTACATTATAGATTAAAAATGTACATAACCCTAACCACAACATTGTCTGAATGCATTTGTCAGACTAGACTTAAGCATTTTACTGTAGCCAGTTGTGCATTTTCTGAGCCAGAACTGAAGTGCAGAGTTTTTTTGCCAGAACACAAGGGCATTATGTACTTGGGCAGCAGTCCAGAATTAGAAGCAGACATGTCTATGATAATTATTTAATCGAGGGTTAAATTCAGGTCTCAAGCCAACCTGTACTTTAGTAAACGAAACAAATGTTATGGAAAGGTCATGCTGTTTCCATTGGCGTCAACAACAAATGTTGGATGCATGAGACACAATTTTTTTTTTTTTTACCCAAAAGGAGACGCAATATATCGACCAACATATGACCGACTAAAGAAAGGTCTTCTCTAACATCCTGAGTCAGTCACATCTATGACTGTTTGTCTGCTTTACATATTTGTTTCATGACTACAACTTCTTATTCTGACCTCTAGAACTGCAAGAACAGCCCAACATGTCAAGGACCAGACTCAAATATGACGCTGTGCCACATTGAAACAAAATACAACGAAGAGGTGAATAGTTTAAAAGCTTTGGACAGAACTACATAAATATACCAAACAATTTCAGAGACAAACTTTTTGTCTTTTCCTTAAATTTTGCTCGATTCTTCTCATTCTGTATTTTCCCTGAGGTAAAAACGTTGTATGCACACGCAAATACATAAAATGAAACCCACCGATAAGCGGTACAGAGTCAGATGTGGCAGGCATAATCTCTGCTACCAGAAGCATGAAGACAGTGAGCGAAAGCAGCACAGTGATGCCTGTGTGACAAAGACAGAGAGACACAAGGGAAGAGAACAAGATCACTGCAGCTGAATACGTGATCGAGGTCACTGGTGTGTGAAAGTCTTCCTGTAATTACATATTAATGGAATCGATTTTCATGACAACAGTCATTTGTCAGTTTGTGGCTGCTTGATGTGCCAAAGGTTGCTTAAAACCCCCCAGAAACAATAACATTATGTTTATGCTGATGGCTTTCAGAGAAATAACTTTACTGTGAAATGACCACCATTACTTATAATAATAATAATAATAATAATAATAATAATAATAATAATAACACAAATCTTTATGGCTTTCTGTTGAACATATGTTCACAATGTTTACACTGACAAGCTAACTGGTAAATCTTCATTTGTAAGTTGCTTTGGATAAAAATGTCTGCCAAATGCACCAACATAAGCAATGTCTGATAAATTCACTGCATCTAAAATATGGTTCATTTGTGAGTCCAGTAATCTCCTCTCACCCAGAGAAATCTTTTCTCCAGAATCTGCTGGCAACAGGAAGACCAGTAAAGCCAAGCCAGAGATCAGCACACAGGGAATGAGCAGATTTAGTCCATAATAAAGAGTCCTGCGGCGCATGGTGACTGTGAAGGTCACATCAGGATAGGGCTCCTTACAGCACTCGTAATACAGCTCATTACGCTTGGCTGGCACACCTGTGGGAGAAGCACATCCACAGAGATAACGGTGTCGTTTACAGCTATGATGAAATCATTTGGGTTACAGATTTTGAAATAAATAAAAATTTAATCAGCATAAACTTAGAAATGGAGAGCTAAACTAAAATGCTTAACTTTGCAGAAGCCCAAGTAGGCAGAACTGTTGCGTTTAGCTAAGTCGGTGTTTTCTTTGCAAAAACACTTTTGTTCAATTTTGTTGTAACAGTAAGTATTCAGTGAAGCACAATAGCGTTTATCCTGGCCATGTTATTAAATTCTTGTTTTATTATATGTAAACGATTAATTTTAAACCTAGTTAAATGTGCAGTTTACCCAGGAAGAAGGAACATTTCTTATTTACAGTTCATCTGATAAATCTGATCAAGCTCAAATTGTATCATAACAATATTGTCAAAATGAGATGCAAATCTTTTTTTACACTGACGCTCGTTTTGCTCCTTTGGATAAAAAACTGAAACTTTATATGTCAGTATAAAAATACAGGCTGTGCACTTGTGAAAAGAGAAAGAAGAAACTATATAATTTATGGTCAAAATGTGAAACCCCTCCCTCAGATCACTGAACTGAATCTCATTTCCTTGACCCTGAAAACTTTCAAGTGAAGAACTTTGAGTCTGTCAGAGATGTAAACTTTACCTTGTCCTTATTTCAACTTTGTATTAAAAAGTTATAGAGAGGGAAAAAAGAAGTGGCTCAACCATTTCATTTTTGATGGAAGAACTCTCTCACCTTCGGCACAAACTCTTGAGATGGGCAGTGCAGAGCTCACATATGGTGTTGTTACATGCCTGCCTGAGTGTCACGAAATCCCATTGCATACCATCTGGCCCGTCTGACACCCATTTCATGCTAATTGTTACAACAGGGGGTCTTGACACAAGGACCATCTTCTGAATTGTCCGGGGTGGAAATAAACAGCATGGAGGGTTTTATAAATCCTGTCATAGTCATTGTTTGTCAAAAAACAAAACCCCAGCACTAACACATTCTTGGGATGAATGCTATATATGTGTTACTTTGATTTTGAATAAAATAGCTCTGACCATTTGGACACTTTGAAAAGTGTCCTAATCTTCAACCTCTTCTCCTACTTCATTTTATCGTGTTGAATGATCCAGTGATGTAGCAAACATCGATGCCCACTTACCCACGAGGTCCCACTCTCCGTTGGGAATGTAAGTGGACGTGTCCACATCCAGCATCTGCAGGTCCAGCAGCCAGCCGTTGTGAGTCCATGAGCCGAACTTTAAGTCACACTTCTGCACGTCAAAGGGGAACCAACGCACATCGATGTAACAAGTGCTCTTCAAGATGCCCGGGGGAATGTACTGACAGTGACCAGAAGCGTTCACCAGGACATTGGTGTGAAATGTGGCGTCAAAGCGCTCATCCGCACTGGAAAAAGGGACAGAAGGGACCTTTGTAAGTTTCCTGTTCGCTAATGTTCAAGGTGAAGTTCAAAATATTTATCCCTGCAAAAACAAGACATGTCAGTCATTTGTTATAAATAATAGATGTTTGTGCTTTAGGACAGATATTTAAAAACTCCAAAGTAATTTTTGTTCAAATTAAACAAAAATATTATTATTTGTTCAATGAAATCCACTGTAACCAAATCAGCAAAACCAGATGGAGAACATTTCCTCAAGCAGCTGATGAAACAGTAAAGGTTTAAAACTAATTAGCATAATTTTAAAACAAGAGCCAAAATGAATTATTTACCAGAACAGCGTCTAAATTGTATTGATATTAAATTAGCAATTAATAATGCAGTCACATTGGGGAAAAAGCCTTCACATACCCTCTGCTCTGGTGCTCTTGTTTAACTCTAATTTAGCTTTAATAAGTTGTTCTGCTGTTGCTGGTGAGAGTTTGAACCCTGAAGAACCAAAGAAAAAACTCTGAACTCCACAGTCCACAGACTAGAAAAAACTCGCAAATATTTAAAAATTACTTCACATTTCTACTTTAAGACAATAGTGTCACAAGGAAAAAAAGCAGTGCTGCAGTATTTTATTCTATATTAATGTTTTTCATATTACTACTATGCTGAAAATAAATATTCCAACTTCCTGTTAATTTCCTACCAAGCAACTTTTAAAAATAATGACATGAATAAAGAATGCTTTGAATGGGCCAAATAAAAAGAACAAATGTCTAGATTAAGGCAGTAAAACTACAAAGGTAGACAAGATTATTCAAAATTAGTAACAATATTGATTTGGATACTATCATTAAAAACTGCTGCATATTTGCCAATGGCTGTATGAAGACATTCAAATCTGAAGCTATTTGTTTTCTGTTTTAAAAGTTTAAACTCTGCTTCTCTTGCCATTCTCATTGATTATAAGTCTTTTTTATCTGCAGTGACATCTTGTGTTCATAAAGAGACTGCAGTTAGTGTGATTCTCATGCGGAAACAAGATAAAACGTCAATTTCAGTTTCTCAGATGACTGGCGAGAAACTTTGAACTTAGTTTGGAGTTTTGAGATTTTTTATTTCCGTTCAAGACCCTTGGGTTTAGGCGGGTTTAGGCATACAGTGCTTTTTTTGCAATATACACATAACAGGTGTTAGAAATGCAAATGGACAAGTGATATCCCTGAGAGAGTGGGGAGCTCAAAAGCCCCCCACAGACACACTCACTGGAGAAAGAGCACTGTGAAAACCTCAGCGTGGAGTAAGAACCAGACGCTGATCCACAGTGACAATGGTGGTAGTGATGGTATCCTGCACTGTGGGACATGAGTCACCAAACTCCTCTCTCACTCACTCAACACTGTTTGGTGCTATCCACACACACACACACACGCACACGCGCGCACGCACTCACACACACACACACGCGCACGCGCACACACGCACACGCACACGCACATTAGAACGTCTGGAAAACCAGAAAGGTAAAATCATAACAGCCTTTTAAATTGAAAACACACTTTCCAACATTTCTGTGATCCAGTGCAGCCCAGACAATTTTACCATAAAGTGTCTTAATCTAGTATAAAGACTGGATTACATTACTGACCAATTAATAATAATAATATAATGATAATAATAATAATAATAATAATAATAATAATAATAATAATAATAAT
>VMRN01000039.1:3026452-3050367 GCA_010277015.1 Poeciliopsis turrubarensis
ATAATAATAATAATAATAATAATAATAATAATAATAATAATAATAATGTTTTTAAATTATCTTTCAAAGCATATTTAATAATTTATACATATATAGAAATAAAAAGAAAAAACAGGAGAAAAGGAAAAAGTGTAGGCTTAGGGTTGGGTGTTAGAGATTTTCACTCTTAGAGTGAATATCCGAGAGTGATTATGTAGAAAAGGTGAAATTCCTCTCAACTCTTTATTTCTTCAGGTTACCAGGGGGGTGTATTTTTTGGTAAAGCAAATTATTAGCCTGCTGACATCTGCATGTCCTCTGCATGTCCTGTCTATTTCCTCCAAATATTGTCCTATTGGTATGAAACTCATAGGGGATAATAAACTCATAGCAGGGTAATAATTTGCATTGCCAAAAAATGCATCTCAGAGTTAACATGTTACGTTGTTACAGGTTAATTTTATAAACTGCAGAAAAGTAACTGTTAGGGATGCTCAAAAATGTAAAACTGGACTGATGTTGATATCCGGTAGTGTTGTTTTATCAATATTTTATTTCATCAATTTTTTAAACCGATTACTCAATTAATCGTAAGAATAATTGATATAATACTCGATTACTAAAATATTCGTTTACAGAGTTTAAAAACTTTAGATGTGGGGCAGATCACCAACCTAATTTATTTTACATCATTTCTATTACAGTAATACATACTAAAATTAACTTTCCTATTTGATGATGTGTCTGTTTGAAAAAAAATCTGTGACAGTTCTTTTCTTAATAACATTATTTATCTTGCATGATTTGAAAATGTTTTGGGTTTTTTTTTTTTAATTAAAAATGGCAAAATGAGACCAAAAAAAAAGGGTTTATTTCTTCCTGGAAGCTTTCGGCTTTTCAGAGTTGAGAGCACCTTGAGGTCAGTGCCTCCAACTCAAGGCTGCGGTGTTGTCAGAACCATCCATCCATACATGTTACGTCATAACCCAAAAACTAAATGGCCCTCTGGGAAACATGATGTGAGGGATTCTGTTGGACAGCCTTGAGGTGGCAAAGTTCACTAGCTGCAAGAACAAACTGCATAAACAATGAGCAAAATGTTTCCAACTCAAAGTAGGATATTTTTAATCCTGCAGATACAGATCCGTAGAGCTGAACGGCTTAGTTTTATCTTAGAATCACAGGGAAAGAATATGAAGGGGAAAAAAATGATTAGTCAGGGTAAATATCTGTAAAAGTAAATGACCCACTCTCTTCTTACGGAAATCCCCATTAGGAGTGCTCATGCTATGATTAAAACATGAGCAGCAACTTGTGTATGTATCATAACTTCTTGTGTGTCTTGCAAAGCTTTTAGATCCATCCATCCATCCATGCAATCTTCATGCAGAAAAAGCTGAGGGCAAGATTCAAACCCAGGACGTTCTTACGTCAAGGCGACAGACCAACAACTGTGGTGACAACAGCCTGCTTATACAGTCAGACATAAACTTAGTTCTTCTTTTTGGTGCTATAAAAAGCACATTCCTTACCAATAACAAGCGTTTTTGATAAAAGAAAACAAATTGAAACAGTTCCCTAAAACTTTGTGAGCCTTATGCCAAACCTTTTTGTCACCTGAACAGAAATAATCGATGTGCTCTACTGGAGTTTGACGACCTTCATGTGCCTCATCGATCTCGAGTCAAGTGAAACCGTTGACCACTGACATTGAAAAAGGACATTAGCAGCTTGCATGACTGTTTTAGAAGCATATACTGTACTTTGTATGCAAGCATTTACTCCTGATGCACACAGGCATTCACAAACAACTGTCCAAGCATCGACTCCTGGACATCCGGAGTTCACCGTTAGATCTATTAAATGTAGCTGAAAGATCTGCCAATAAAACCCAAAGTTACCTTTTTCTTAATTCATAACAGGATCTCAAAATATAGCCTGTTGAAATCTGTATCATAGTATCACATTTGCATCATTCAGTCGGGAAAGAAAAATGCAATATCTTTCATTCTACTTATCAAACTGAGTCATTCTGGCATCAGACACAGTAATTACTGAACGGGAACATTCTGTTTGATAATCATAAAGCAGAAAAGATGCAAACATGATGATTAGCAACATATTTTCCCCAGGCAGTATGTATAGACTTGTGGTGATTAGCCATTTGATTCCTCCAGGCGGTACATGGACACCGGGTGAATGGTAAATACATGACTCAACAAATGCATTAGAACCTTCCTTGCATTAAACATTATTGTGTTGCTCATAGCAACTCAGCTGTCACATCAAGGCAAATAGGCAGAAATGCATCAAAAACATAATTTCCATCTCATTCTGCTTTTAACTAAAACAAAAGGTCTTTTTTTGGGTCTTTATTGGGATTGATTCTGAAGTTGTACTAAATAATCTAAAGTAAAATTCCTTTGTTTGGGGTTTGCCTAATCAAATTAAATTCTTTACTCTTTGTAAATACAGTACGATGTAAAGCATGAGTGCAAAAGTCCTGTCCTACCATTCTTCAGTCTTTAGACGCATCCCTTCTCCAACAAACCTGAATCAAATGAACGGCTCGTTATCAGCATTCATTCTGCGTCTTGAGAAGATTTAGATATTTGATTCAGGATTGTTGGAGCAGAGATGCATCCAGATGTTGTAAGATAGCAGCTCTTGAGAACTGGACTTGGGCACCCCTGATTTAAGGCATGTCAAAAAGCTTAAGGATTATTCACAAGTCAGAACATTCCTGACACAAGTTTCCATTTATGTAAACATAAATATTATAATCCCCACTCAGGGAAGCCATTTTTAATCTTTTTTTCCTTATAACAGTTTTGTGTATAGTAAATAGTTTTGCTAAATATGAGCAAAGCATTTTTTATTTTTTTGGCTAATATTAGTGCGAGCATAGTGTGTGTGTATGCTCTCACTAGTTCAAAACATCATCAGACATTGTAATCACTTTAAATGCACTTCCTGAAATGATCTCCAAACTAAGCTCTATGAACATCATTAATTTCAAATTAAAACCAGATCAATGAGTAAACTGATTGTGAGTTCTCATCTGAGCAGCATAGCAACGATGAGCACATCTGTCTGTCGTTCAACACAGTCACACTCCTTCTTTTCAGCTGCATTCACTGTGTAATGATGTGTGGTGTGTTATTGCCTCCCGTAATTGCATTACAATTCATTTGTATACAAGGAGCAGGTAGTTAATTTGTTGCATGCAAAAAGCTAGTTCCACATTTCTTTTCGTGTTTATGATCAGATTTTAAGTATGAGAAGAGTTTATAGTGAGCTTTCGTCAACAGCCCATTTAAATCCTGAAAACAAAAAACACGTTCATTTTCTACTAAAGAGAAGCTGTGACCTCGATAGCTTGACTGTAAACTAAATGTCTGGCTTTAACACCAGTTCCAAGCAGCCATTTGGGCCAAGAGTTTTAGCCAAAACCAGTACCAGAACCTTCAGAGCCAAACCGAAACTGTCCCTGTGGGATGAGTTCATATTTTCCAAATGCGAAACTAAAAATGTCTGACAAATCCAAGACTGACTGAAGTAAAAGAACTATTTATGTGGTCTGACTAAGACATACGCATTTTGGAGATGACAGTTAAGGGGTTAAATCAATCAATAGTTTTAAAGGCGAGTCACGATGACAATAAGCTGCTTACAGGCGTTACATAAACACACGGCAACCAGTTGTTCCTAGTCAACATTATGACTGTCACCTTTCAACTCTAGACTGTGTCATGAGCAAAAACCACTCAGGATGTTATACCTGAGACATTTTTACATACATATGTAAAATTTAACTTAATTAAATTCACTGCAATGACTATGAGCAACATAAAAAGAAGATCCATTTGCTGAGAAGGACAAAATAGCACCTGAACATTTCCTGAAGTTTGATTTGTTCTTTTCACATATCTAAGAAGTTAGCAGAGTAACAACACAACAGAAGCCATCAGTGAAACAAGAAAGGTTGACCACAAGAGGAGACAGTAAAATGCTGACACTTTGATAGGCTCAGTTGGATGAAATGATTTATAAAGGTCAGAAACAATAAAATACGGTGGAAAACGTGGATTGAATGGAGTGAATTATAGTGAGAGGGTGATTCATGAAAGAGAGAAGGAGAGAGACAAAAATAGATTGTGATGAAAAGAGAGATGGTGAAGGAGGATGGGCAGAGTGGGAAAGTGAAGGCTCATGGTGAAAGGCAGGGACGGGACAAGAGAGGGGTGTAAGCAGAGAGATTATGGTAGGTAATCCTCATAGGTCTAAAAGCTTTGCTTTTAAATGTGGGTTAATACTCCCCAACCTTTGTGTTTTTTTTCCATGTGATGTGTATGAGGAGGTGTGTTTGTTTGGGGGAGATGCAGACATGGAGAGACTAATCTAAGGCTTCTTTCATTCACTCAGCAACATCAATGAGGACCACCTGCAGTGAACTCTCTTTCAGCTTTAAACGGTTACTTCAAGTTGAACAATCTCTAGTCATACAATTTCCACTCAGCTAATGCCAAACGCTTCATTTTCTCCCAGGCAAAGGCTATGTGGGAAATACTATCAGCTCTTTTGGAGGAAAATGAGCTCACCTGACGAAAAGCGCCAACATGATCAGAATCTTAAAGTGATGTATGTATTCCTTCCTTTCTTCCTTTACTTTATTGGCCTTTTCTAATTAATTACCAAATAAACATAATCGAAAATAACTCTAACACTGACACAAATAAATCTTGAAGAAAAATGTTGCCAGTTTATCTGCTGTAGAGTACTGTCAAAATGCATCATTTGGAGTTTTTTGTTTTGCATAAGAAAAAAAATAATATATATTTATGGGTCAAGAAAGCGTGGTCCTGACCTGTTGTAAAGGAGAATGTCAGGGGTCCAGATCTGGTCAGAAGGGAATCGCAGGTTCTGGACACCGGGGTAATTCTCTGGATTCCAGCTTAAGTAGACATCTGTCCAGTACTGAGGAAAACAGAGCAACTTTCACCAGAGGCAGAGAGGAAACAACGTTGTTAAATGTTTTTAAAGAATGAAAATATATTTGAATGAACACAGTTGGATTTCACTAACACAATCTTCATCATGTGTCAGCGACATGATCACACAACGCTCTTCAAAATTATCGTGTCATAAAATGTAATTGAAGCACATTCAGATGCTGATGATGTGTCCCTAAGAAACTTTGACTCACCAGCTGCAGCCACGCATTGGTCATTAGCACCTGGTTTTTCTCATCCTGGAGACGGGAATAAAAGCAGAAAAAAAGAAAAGGAAAAGAAAATAGATGATGTGTACAGCAAAAAACGTCAGCACGCTGTTTCTTCAGTTCTCTCAAAGATGAAGCGTTAACATGGCTGCTCTGTTTCTGGGCATTGAGAATTGCTGATCCCAAAGGATCTAAGCAGTAATGATGAACTGCAGCAGTTATCTCCACAGTAGCTAAATAATAGAAAAGCAATATTCCAAGGATAACAACAGTTTCACGCATGAAAAGCACAATGCTTATGTCACTTACGAATAGAGTTGAAAAAGTGAATCTGTCCCTTTGGCACATAAAAGCTTTACATTTTCACTTTTTTCAGCAGTTTTGCAGCATACAACATCAGTCCTAGGAATGCAATGTCTTCCAGATTGTTGTGTTTTTGGTAGTTGTTGCCTAAATGGATAGTTTAGTTCAGGCTGTGAACTAAGTTAATAATTTACACATGGCAGACATATCTCTCATATCTTTACTTTTTCCACATATCCAGATTCCTTGTGGCAACATCATGTTGTGGACGTTTTTCAGCAGCAGGAAAACTGTTTCAGTCCATCAGTGATTTGAGACGGAGTTTCACCTTCCAACAGAACAATGACCCAGAGCATTCTGCTGAAGCAACAACCAAGTGGTTAAAGGAGAAACATGCATTGGAATGGCCTAGTCAAATCCCAGACCTCAAACTGGAATGTGTGGTCAAACTTAAATATTGCTGTTCACTAGCAAAATCCATGTAACCTGAAGGAGTTGGAGCAGGTTTACCTCAAGGAATGGGCAAAAATCTCAGCGGCGACATAAGGGGAACTCACAGGTTTATCCAAGGCAATTTGTAGGTGTGATCGCAGCAAAACGTGGCTCTACAAAGTACTGAATTTAGGGCAGTGGACAGGAATGCAGAGAGAAGCTTTCTGTTATTTTGTTCTACTTGTTGTTTGTTTCAGACTAAAAAGAAAAATGAAGATTTGAAGTTGTTGACATGTTCTGTCGGTGAAATTATGCAGACCCTGAAATAAACTCTTTTAATTCTAGGTTGTGAAAACACAAAAACTGCCAACGGGGTGAATATTTTCACTCGGCATTTGTGTGTGTGTGTTTTTGATTCTTTTCTTCTGACAATAATAAAAATATTAAGTTCCTAAAAATGTTCACTTTAGATTCACATTACAAAGCTGATCTCTACTCTAAGCTGGCCAAACATCGTTTCACACACAATCAGCTTTCCTCACCACGTCTATAATCTGTAGCAGCGTGAGGCCGAGCTCCACCAGGATAGGAGCTGAATCATTAACAACAGGTCTCTCTAATCGATTGTAGTTCGCCAGCAGCTCCTTGTATAGCTTCCTCTGGTGTTCCCCCTGCAAGGACCCTGTGGAAATAACAGAAAAAATAATTGTGGTTGGAATTTTTGCATCCATTGCATTTTCAAAAACAAACTACTATAGTCTATTTCAATAGAGCAACAAACGGCGTTACGACGACTGGCTCTTTGTTATGGACATTACTTAATTAACTAATTCCTAAACCAATTACCTAAACCCGGATCCAAAAATAGTTTAGACTATGATTGTTTTTCTAAGCTCTTCAGTTTTTTGGCTTGGTCTCTGTTTTCCTTAAAAAGCTCTGCTGCTTCATTCTAATCCAGAAAAGTGCTTTAATGGTTCTTTAACCTTTTATCCTTTGCTGTCATCTGCCTCCAGATTATGAATTACTTGGTGAATTTTCAAACAAGCTGCCACTTACTTAACCTCATAACTTAATCTGTAAAGACTGGCTTTTGATGATCTATTCCTGAACATCCACGCTTGGTTTACAGGGATGAGGTCTGTATGTGTTGAGGCAGAAGTTTTGTTGAATAATGAATAAATAAACACATGCTGACATTTGCACTAATATCTGCTGACTGTAGCACCTACATGTGCACACAGAGTGGCAGGACTAAGAGTTAATATAATCTTACAGTCTGTGGTGATCAGGATGATGTGTTTGTTGGCTTGCCTCTCATCACCCCAACAGATCTGTTTTTGCATAACTTTCCATATGTATTTAGCACAATGACAGACACACACAAACAGTTTTCTGTTATACAGTGCATTATGTGTCTGCACTCTGATTTAAACCAAGGCTCCCAGACAGTACTGGAAACGTTATTAAATTGTTTTCATTGATTTCCAGTAATCAAAGCTGCATTTGATATTGCTTATGTGTGAGAATATGGTCTAATAAAACAACAAATTATGAAGCATTTGCTAAGATAGAGCGAGTTCGTTTGTATTTTATCGTCATCGCAGAAAACAGCACACCTGGTGCCGTCTACGAGAGTCCACAACCCTTTTTCAAATGGGTGGCAGCATGAATAAATCTGCAGTGGGCAGCTTTAATGAATAATATGTTTTTTACACATTTGTTCAAACTATCACAATGTCATGACACTATCGCATAAGACAGATAATCTGTGAAAAAAAAAATTGAGCTGCCCTGTGGTCCTACTGCCATCTGCAGAGAGTCTCTGCTGCTGGATAGAAACAGCCAATCAGAGCCAAGAGGTTGGCCTCAGCGCTGCCAGTCAAGCTCAAGTATGCAATATTTATGGATTTATTTCATGGGCACACTATATTCATCTATTTATTAAAAAAAAAAAAGATGAATCAACATGACAGTATTATTAATAAATATGCAAAATTTAGTCTTAGAAGCTACTTGTCATTTGGAGTCCCTGGTAGGTTGATGATACAGGATAGGATTAAAATATTGAATCACATTATTGTTAAAAATACAAAATAGCACCAATAGCATGCAATGCTTCAGAAAAATGGTCAACAATTTCCATAAATCCATTGACAACATTGCAGAAAGCAAAGGACAAAACACATAGATGTTTCAAATCTTCAAATATATTATAAAATATCTGACTCTTTGTTCGAAACGGCATCTGAATAAAATGATTTGCTGCTCGGGCAGCATAATTTTGGGAAAATATAATCACAATTATTTCTGGCATTTTCAAATTCACGGAATTTTAACACAATGACTAATTTAATTTGGAAAAACACTGCATTTAATTTGACTAAATCACAAAAACCAGGGATACTAGTAACCCAGAATGAGGTTAAAAAGTTCACTAATAATTATTATTAATTGACTATTCTGTTTCTGCTAGCTGTTCCTTAAACTGAATTCTAAAACTGAATAATATTATATATTTCTAGTTCCTACAACACGAGGTTGGGTGTAATGCCATATGTTTTTTTTTCTTTCTTTCAAAGAATAATCTTGTGAATCAGAAACTGGTTCTAATGTGCTGCTATCAAAGGGCCACAAGTCTTTGAGTTCAATGTTATGGCAAGAAATTAGACTTGCATAACTTTGGCATTCCTATGCATATTAACACTGCTAAAAAAAAAAACTTTTGGACGTATAAGGAGTAACTGATAGGCAGACAACATCGACTCTTGATATTAAAATCACGGTGATTCCTGCATACACACATCCTGCGAGCATTCTGGTGATAAATGGTGGGTGGGAGGAAACAGCCAATCAAAAATAAACAGGATGTCATAGACAGATAACAAGTATGAATGGGAAATGTGGGCAAATAAATGAAAATGTAGCAGTGAAGCTGTGGAGAAAAATGTGAAGAGACATGTGCCTTTGGCCTGCGTGGTGCTGATTGGTCCATTAAGATCGTAATGAGGAGAGTTATAGCAGAATAGAGCCTAAGGTCAGAGACAGAGGAGCTATGAAAGGCTGCTGAGCACAACAAAACCTCTCTGGAAGCTCTTATGAAGCCACTAGGTGTTCTGTGAAAGATGGATTAAGACAATTCACAGAGTGATGCGGAAAGATATTTTTGCAGCACTTTCCTTGGTCTGCCAGTAAACATGGTTGGGTTTACAATAATGGACAAGTCCGTAAGGCAGTTTCTCATTTTAATTCTGGAAAAGCAAAACACAATTACAAGCTCTCAGCAGAAGGAACAGTCATAAATTTGCCCATAAACACAGAATAAAATCTGCAAAGACGCAGGTACACAAATTCTAATGTCGCCTCATCAACAGTTGCCATCCTGCCAACATTCCTCCTGCGTCTCTGTTGTGTTTTATTACTGTGATATGTGAACTGGGGGGCAGGAGAAAAAAAAAACCTAAACTAATAAAGTCAGTGGAGAAGAATTGAAAACTCAGTCTCTGGAGCTGCTTGTGTCATAAAACTGTGTTCGATGGGAATTAAATAATTGGATAAAATCAACCACGACAGCAACTTTAATTGAAAAACAAAACGTGCGCACCGGAAACTCTGGACGAAGGAAAATATCTTGGAGTATTATTTTTAATCAACACTACTGATGAAGTAAATATAAGAAATTGGCCAAATCACACAGAAATCAGCCTCAATACTTAAAGGAGACAGAAGAACAGAAACATTTCTTATCCTGAGAATCTTTCTTGCATTTTCTGTTTAATTGTATCTAAAATAAAACATTAACACAATCCCACATGTGTGTGTTTACCAAACCAATTGAGCCTAATAAAAAGCATCAAGCTAAATTCAATAAAGATATAATTTTAACTGCAAGGATTTACAGTGAAACATAGTAGATCTAATACACTCCAAAATCTGGTGCGTACTTTATGCATCAGATTAAAAACTTTATATATTAAAAAAAGAAAAATTGTTCCCACTCGTTGAGCGTAGAGCCATGTCAAACTACAGCAGAGCTGCTCAGGCACACGTTTTATATGTGCAGAAATGAGCTCTGGTACTTTTATCTAAATTAAATCTGTCTATTGTAATGAAAAATCTACTTTTTAAAATTAAAAAAGTCTTGAAAAGTTCTCTTTTTTTTATGAAATATTGACATAGCACAACTTTATGTTTTGCTTAATTGTTTTGGATCCATCACTGAAACATCTGGGTCAGACAAGTCATTTTAAACAGTTTAGTTTTCTCTTTGCTCAGCTAAATGAAAAATTTCAAAAGTGGCTGCTAATATCAATATAGCTGTGAGAAGCCAAAGCTGTAACCAAGATTATAATTCAATTAACAGAACAGTTTGGGGAAAAGTGAAAAGCAAGACTTATCAGAGATCTTCTGTGTTTCTCCAGAGAAGAAGGGGGAGAAAATCTGGAAAATGTTTTGACTGACAGCCAAACTACGATTCCCTTCCTTTTTTTATTATTATTGAAATATTTTAATGAGTTGATAAAGTCACTTTGCTTAAACCTTCAGTGTAACTTTATCTCGGATCTGTTTTCATAATGTTGTTTGTTCTCTATTGTTCTTCAATGAACCCATATTTATGATGAGATTAAAACCAGGTGTACTCAATGACTAATCAGGAGACTTAAAAGAACATTGGTTAGAATAAAGTCTTTTGAATTCATATGCACACAACACGTTTTAGATTTGTATTTGTGAAAAATGTTGAAATCCATGCATCCTTTTGCTTTCACTTCACAATTATAGGCACCGTTAGAAAGAGTAAGAAGGACTGACATCTCTTTTCAAATACAGATGACAGCAGCAACCTTTCAAGAAAAAAGGCTTTAAATCCATATCATAAAACTTTGATCTATTACCATCTGATGGAAGAATAAGAATATAGTGGATGGACGGATTGAAAAAATCCTTACCTGATTCAAAACACTTGTTTATATGATTATATGAATAAGATGTGAATAATCTTCAGAATCTTTAAAGTGAAAATCAATTGTGGGTTATCCCCATCATTTCTCTGTTCTATTTCTGTCACGCTTCCCATCTCTCACCATCAGTTTTTTTATACCGTCTTTATTGCCACTAACCCTCACTCGCCATGAACAGTAAATCCCTCTTTCTTCTTTTTATTTTTACAGCATCCTTCCCTCTATCTCAGTGTTTCTTATTGTCGTTTTATGACACTTTTATGTCAGATCTTCAAACTTTTGCCCTTATTTGCAATTGATGGGAACATTTTACTGATGATTTACAGTATGGGGGCAAAAGAAATTACCCAAAATATCACAGAGCTTATAGAAAAAAGTAAAAAGGTGTAAGATGTTATTAAAAAAAAATTGTCTTATGCTATTTGAAAGCCAAAACTACATTCTTTTTCGTGTGTGTATGCACTGACTTCTATCAGTCACACTCTCACAAGAAAACAGATACTGAGAAATCCAGCTTGGTGATTTGGGCCAATTTGAATATTCTTTACTGGGTCAGTGCATTCAGATGAGGCTTCTAAACATGCTCATCAAGCAGCCTGGGGGACTTTTTCTCTCTCTTTTTCTCTCACACCACATCATAGATAAACACCCAAACAAAAAACAAAAAAAAACCAACAACAAAAAAGCAGGGATGCTATTTTAGAGAGAGCACTAAATGACCATCAGGGTGTTTTTGTGAACCCTGAAGCACCCAGCTGTACCCATCCAGTCAGAGCTGCTTACATGCACAATTACAAGATGTTCTTTTCTTTCTTTCAAAACAGGTGATGTGGTACACTCATTTAAGCTAAGTAATACAAACATCAGAAAAACCTACGCAAACCAATATTTTCCTTATGCTTTGGGTAAATTAAAAGATTGCCACCAGATTTCTAATGCGGATAAATGCTCAAAAAGCCTCCAAGCAGAAATAACGGAGTTGTTTTGGTTACATAACATTAATATTTTCCATTCCTATTTGAGATATTCAGCAACTGCTAATCCATGTTTAACGAAACCATTAATGATATAGAGATTACATCTTTTTAAAGAGCGTTTAAGTAGGTTGACTGATTCTCATGCAAATCACAGTGATTGCTGCCTCCCTGGGCTTGATACGTTCTTTGAAATTCACAATCGACAGATTTTTCTTTATACAATAATTATATAAGTATAATTATCCTATTATAACTTTATAGTGTTCAAAAACAGTTTTTTCCAGTGATAAACAAAAAGAAAAGCAGCAATGACTACATTGGTCACTATCAAAACTAAAACTAAATTTCACATGTTTATTCAATATTTTTTGCTAGAGCTCCACTTCTTACATCTGTTTTTTTTTTTTTTTAAATCAGTACCATGACAACAAGACATACAGCAATAGCAATAATATAATTTTTTTTTTGTCATTTAGTGCACTGATGTATGTTTTCAAACCTGAAAGAAGCTTTTAGCTTTGCAATATTTGAACCATGAACCAATTTGTATCCATTTGGGGGATGTTACCACCACTGGACAAAAGTAATTTTGTATGCCTTATGCATTGTTTACTGTAAGCAAAGTGATTGACTCCAATAAATCATATCTACCATCAGAAGAATGGAAGATATGTTACGTTGATTTTTCTCAGGTCTCAAGCATTTTAATTGTCTCCATAGTTCAACAAAGGCTATGAAATGGAAGTAGGAAGGGATGAAACTGTGACCTAAGATGGAAAATAATCATGAATAATAATGATAATCTTTAGGACGTAATGTTTTTCTTAATTACTTTGGTTTTGCATATTCAGTTTTTCCCTTACTTTTGCTTTATAATGTGTTTAGTCTAATTGTAATGTTTTTCTTTTGTTTGTATTTTAGCCTTTTTGAGTTCTTTCAGCGGAAGAATCTAATGTTTTATGTATTATTATTCTTCCCTGTGTACACTTTAGTGTTATTTTCTCATTTGTAATTATTCTCTCTTAGCTCCTGTGCTGCCAAAATCCTCTGCAGCCAGGAATTACATGGTTACTGAGGCTCAAAATGAATTCAGCTAAATTCAAAAGAATAAACATAAACACAATACAGATGAAATGACTAAGGGTTTTGGAAAATTGGAGAACTGAATTGCTTTCAAGGAAACCCATTTGCACTCTCATTCAGCTCAAGATCTAATGTGCTTTCAGAAGTTTTTCTCTTTAGGTGTGACCTCGGAAAAGAACATTGGAGACCAGAGAGGAATGTCACATCTTAAAAGGCTCTTGATGAATATCAGGAATAAATGCAAAAGTCAAATCTTTTATGCAGTTTGGAATATGTAGGTTTTCTGATCTCCAGTCTGAAACAGAGCAGATATTGAGGGGAGACCACGATGCAGCATGAAAAGTCAACACTGACAGACGTTCCTCCCTAATGGACTTTGTTGTTGATGCGCCAACAAATGCCATATGACAAGAAATAACCAATATAAAAGTGGCATTAATGTGGAGGTAACATGCAAACTGCAGATAGTGATGTAAAATGATAAATGCACATGTCATCAACCAAATGTCTAACACATGTGTAATACCACATTATGATCATAAGATAAAGTCCAGATAGATATTTGTAATTTTAAGTTATTAAATAACCAATCAAATTCCAGTCAGTGTACTAAAAAAAATAAAAAAAAATCTTGCTTTTATTTTTTTTTTAAGATTTTCAAAATATGTTATTTTTTAGATAATTACCAAGACAACGTTGAAACTTTGCACCAAAGGTGTTTTCAACCTCCAACCTAGATTTTGTCGTTTATGTATACTTTACAGGTAATAGTATAATCTTATTGACTTTGTTGGCTACAACTTTATAGATGCAACTCCAGCTCTGCTCTATCATCTAACTGAATCAGTGAAGTACTGGGTAGTGCTGCTGAGTGTCTTTCACATCTGTGATACCGCCATGCAAATTTTGACTCTACATCTCAAAGTTTAAAACGAAAGTCTGAGCCAGTGAACATACACTAGAGAGGGACTTATTACATCCAGTCTAATAGACATTTAAAGATGCATATTTGGTTAAAAGCTAATAAATGTGAGTTTAATTCGTGACTTTACAAAACACTAAAGGTCAATGCCTGGGCAGGATTTAAAAAATGTAACTGAAGCTACAATTTATCATTTTTACTTTTTTCTATCTGTCCTTCAGATTGTAAAGCACCTTAATTGTTGCTAACAGAAGTTTTAGCATTGGAGTCCCATTAGCATTGAAAGGTCAATGGGATTGGAGCAAACATAAAATTTGTGGATGTGTGTAACTACAGTTTTTATGATAGCAGGAAACAAGTGTCCTACAAAAAGTAAAGAATCAAGAGAAAAGAAAAGTGTTTCCTTTTCATTTTAGCATTTCTATTTATCTGTTGTAGACAGATTAAAGTCTATAGTGAATTAGAGGCCGTGTTCTAGCACCTCATTATTTCAGTCATAATCATTTGAAGAGGAATGAGATCGTTGGGGGGAAACAGCAGGGAGGGATACAGATGTTCAGATGGTAACCCAGGTGGTTCGCCCATTAAACCGTTTTGAAAATACAGCAAGAGACACGGAAACAAGAGCAGCCTTAAAGTTCTGGATGACTGGGCTGAACGGACAAACTGAGTGGAACCACACAATCACAGTAGTGATGGTTCAAAGTTTGGCTTTGTCATCAAAAATAATTTGAAATCTGGAATGTTTGGCATATGTTTTGTTAACCTTGTGTGCTTTAAAAAGCAAAATATTAGAGATGCACCAATCAATCAGGAGACACAATATATTCCCTATTCATAAGCTATGATCTGTTATTGACAATCCATTGATTTTTCTGAACACATCAACCTTTTTATGTCTTAAAGCTCTTTGAAATCAAATCAGATTCAGTCAGACCTCAGAAATCAGCATCAACTAGGAAAAAGCCTGATTGAGGCATCTAAAAGGTATAACAACTACACTAAACCTCAACATAATTCAGCATATTTACTGTCAGACTAATAGCTAGCGTACTTCTAATATGTTTGAAGATCAATATATGTAAATCTTTGATTTTATCTACTCTGTCCCGGCAGAGTAGATAGGGTAAAAAATGAATGATTATGATGAAACATTTTGAAATGTAAAAAAAGACATTTTAATCAAGGTTTAAATGAATATTTGTTGGTAAATATACAAAAATGTAATATGTCAAAAATGTCACATGCATATTTTGTTTAGCAGGATATTATTGGTTTAGCTTCATAATTAGAACCAGGATTCTTAAAAAATCTAAATACATTTTAAATTGATTAAAATAAAAATGCAACAAAATGATACCATAAAAATGACTGATCACGAAGGTGGTTCGTTTTAGAGATTATTATTTCTTTTATGAATATTTAATCCAAATAAAGTTTCAAAATTAGAACTGATTGACTAATTTACAGTTAATATGAAAACTTTGACCGTAAACTGAGTCATTGTCATACATTTCCCTTTTCTATGAGGCAATAAAAAAATTTGAGTTTTCTCTAATACTTACATAAACTAAGACAAAATAGTGTATAATTTTTCTGAGAAATAAAAAAGATGTAAAGTCAGTGAAGACAAGAATCACTTTTTTTCATTTACTTCAAAAGATATTCATTAACATGAAATCAGATGAGATGGGATAAATGTAGTCATTTTCTTTTTATTTACTGAATATACATATATTTCAGATTTTTTGGGGCTTCCAAAATGTTCATCCATCTAGTTTCTTACACCCTTGTCCCGAGTTTCAGGTTTTGGGACGGAGGAAGGATGATCAAAATCTTTCTTTTGGGACATATGAGATAGGGCTTTGTTTTTGGTCATCAATGGTTTCTGCATTGCAGCTTCTCAATGGATGCTATTTTTGCCCATTCTCTTTCCCATTACTGAATCATGAATAATGACCTTAACTCGCGAAGGCCTGTGGAGCTTAAGATGTTGTTATGGGTTCTTTTTGTGACCTTCTGGATGATTGGTCGACACACTCTTAAGAGTCATTTTGGTAATTTGGCCATTCCAGGGAAGATTTACCACTGTTTCATGTTCGCTCCTTTCTGAATACTGTATCTCACTGTGGTTTGTATTAGTCATAAAATCTAAAAAAAAAAAAAAGGTTTTTGCAACCCTTTCCAAATGGATCATTTTCAATCTTTGACTTTATTTCTTACCATTTCTTTAATTTCTTAAATTGGATGCATAATGTGAACCATTTTTAGATCTTTTACTCGACTTGATGTCATTAGACAGGTTCTGTTTAAGCATTTGTTGCTTCTAGATGTCAGGCTTTAAAGTGTGGAGTTATCACATTCCCCAAAAACGTGGCTAATGACAGCTGATTCATAAGTTAACATAATTTAACATATTACTTATTTACTTAGAACAGGGTTAGTTCAGATAGCATTTTTTTATTTACATATCTGACAGCTAAGCATGCTTTTGGTTCTTATAGCTTTGCCTTTTTTGTCAAGAATAACACAAAACCCCAAATTTACCTTTGTGGAACTTTAATATGTATTAATATACTCAGTTGAAAGTTACCTCCAGGTATACGACAGAAATATGACAGGAAGGCCTGTTGTCATGATTTCAAATGTGATCTGTCTCTATTTATTCTGTGCATTCCCTTCCCTTCATCTTCCTTCCCACAGACTGGCCACTGACTGGGTGTAACAAGGTGAGATATGAGCACTGAAAGGTGTGCGGACCGGTCAGTATATCATTTTGTGGGAGGCAATGCACACTCAGACATTGAGTTTGAAGGTGGAAATTTAATAAACCTCTCTACTACAAAGTGGGAAGGAAACAGCCCAGATGTTGTGGATGCTGCTGCTGCTGCTGCTGCTGCTACTGATGATGATGATGATGAAGATGAAGATGATGGAATGGAGCTTAGCAGAGAATTACAAACCCATGCATGCACATCAATTTACACATGAATTAACCAAAGCCAAATGTGCAGAAGGTACATGTATGTAAGCAGACGTGTGCACAGGGTTTGAAAATAGCTACTTGTGACAATTATTTGCCCTTGCATAAATTAGTTAAGACCAAACTGATTCAAACTGTCCATGTAGAGATTCAGAAAGCATGCAATAGAAAACTAAACCATATTTTTTTAGTATTTGATAACTCCTTAGAGAACGCATCATTGCATAAAAAGAAGCTGCTAAAATATCAAATTCAAGTCAAACTTGTAGCTTCCCACAAGGATCATTCCAACAAATAAAATATTATCTTGGGTTTGAATTAAAACTCATACAATGCAATTTAACCTAAAATAATCCAAAGTGATTCTAATTCAAACCTACCTTTAAAAAGCATGGCAGTACACACATAAAACCCAACCGAGCAGGGACCCCAAAACTTGTGGCACCGCATTCTGACGCTGCTCCCTGAACTCCGCTGCCCGGCTGGAGGCTCTCCGCGTCAGATCCGCGAGGATGGCGCTGCGGCTCTCCGGTGGAATGAACGAGAGGCAGAAAAGAGACAAAGAGGAGGAGGAGGGAAGAGAGTGTGAGGAGGGGGGGAAAGGGCTGACAGACGGCAGAGTGGAGTTCAGAATGGCGCCGTCACGCAGCACCAGGTACAGATTCACTCACACACACAGGCTGGTTGGCAGTCTGTCTCTTTGCAGTCGTGCTTTTGAGAAAAACACGCAAAACTTTGAAGTGAAGAGAGACAAATAGATTTACGTTACTGTTACTGATTGCACTCACTTTTTTTTATACAGAAAAAAAATATTTTAAGCTTTGCTTTGATTATTAGCAAAGCAAAGCTTAATCAAAGCAATTAATCACAATTATTTTGTGATTTCGCTTTACAATTAATGAAAGTTCAATCTCATAAAACCATTGAAAAAAATTTCTGAAATGAATTCCTAAAGAAGATGGCTGTTTCTTTAGTTTTGTGTCTAAAGATATTCATGGAAAGTTGAGTGGAGGGAAAAAAGTGGGGTTGAGGACTGCAAAGCAAAACCCATTCAAGAGATGGAGATCATTAAAGGCTGAGGCTGCAACTGGAAACAGCTCCCCTTTCAGGTTGAAGTAAGTTCTATAATATTTTTGTTAATCTAAGGTCTGAAGAAAGAGTAGAAAGAGTACAAAGGCACAGACTCTAAGTTCATTTTTAAATTAAAATTTAAAATCCATTCTTTGAACGTGCCTCTGTTTCCAAAATGATTTATCACATTTGGCAAAGCTGCCTACAAACTTTAACTTAATTTGCTCCACATCTGCCAGACCATTTATTCTTTAATGGGGTAATTATCTGTATTTTCTTGGCACCACCGATAATTTAAACTCTAAGAGATTAAAATATTTTACAGTTTTCTTTTGATTTTACACTATCATCACACTGAGAGGCGCCAAGAGACATATTAGACATAGAAACATATAAATTACTTTAATGGCCTTAAACATGGATTTCCTTTTAGTTCCCGTTGAAGAGAGCTTCCAATGTTTCCTTTCAGTTTCTTCTCAAGGTCTATATTGTCAAGGTAATGAAGGAGCTCACTAGAAACAAGTACACAACTTCATACTCAGAGAATATTTAGATGTGCAACAGAATCAATTATTCACCTGCAGAGCATCAAAAAAAGTCTTTTTAAGGTCAGGAAGACATTGACAACTTACAGAGAAGTCTGAGGAAAGACTGGAGCTTGTCACATTCTGTCCAGAACACAATGACACTCCGACAAAGAGAGTCAAGTGTTTTATCTGCACATTAAATTTAATGAAGGAACAGTAAAAAACCCTTGTTTGTCATAAAATAGAAGCTTTAAAATGTAAAATATTAGTCAAAGTTGTTCTCAGTGCACGGTGGAACTCTGCATGCAATGGCTGCAGCTTTTCACTGATATGGTTTATGGTGTTCATGGACAGGATCTTAAGAAGAAGTAGTGAAGAGGATGATGTCTTTTTGGGAAACTTATATTTTTTTATAGATGATGTGGTTCTGTTGGTGTATTAAATATATGAAATTCAGCTCGCAGTGGAGAAGTCAGCAACTGAGGAGCCCCTGGTTGAGAATCAGTTCATACAAGGTTGAGCTTATGTCTCTCAAGCTTCTACCTAGATGGAGGATTTCTATTACTGATGGAGCAGCAAATTTATAGACAGAAAATAAGAGGCCTTGCCTGCAGCGCTACTGGTAGAAGGAGTTGAGCCAACATGTCTGGATTCATGTCTTATTCCTCTTATGTTTATAAGAAATTAACATGAGCAAAATAACCTAAGTTCAGATGTGGATGAAACAGGCTGATTGAACTCAAACTTTATTCACTACACTTTCCCATTAAAAAAAAAAAAAAAGTTTAGATGTAGCAGTTTCTGGTCATAAAGCTCCAGGTGCTTTCTTATGAAGGTTTTCCGCCAAGTGAAGACTCAGAACTTGCTGGAGTGAGCGTTGATGGGAAGAAATGTCTGGGTTGCCGTCCAGAACTTTTAAATCTGCTTTTCTCTCTCGAACAAGCTCAAGGCGACGTATGGACAGACGGATGGCTGTATGGACATTTTATATAGTCCGAATATTTCCTGCTGTATTCTTTTACTTTACTTGATCTTCACCAAGGTTTGTTTAAATTATGAAATATTTCAACCAAAAGGTGTCCATCACATTTCTACTCTCTATTTATTTGCTTTTTTCCCCTTAAACAAAAATTGACCAGTAGTAAATTTTAGTCATGTTTATTAATATGTTGCATGTGTTTTGTTTTGACTGAAACATGTGGTAAATCAAATAAGTTTCCTGTCAAAAAAAAAAAAAATCAAAGTGTGTTGAGTGAAAAGGTCAGAGTTGAAATCAGGTTGGTGCTGCAAACCTTTAACTGGTGGTGCTCAGCAGCCTGGAACCAGGAGAGAACAGATTGTGCAGCTCTCTGCGGTTTGTTTCTTCACTAATTGGCTTCATTGTGCTTGTTAATTAATCAAAACAACCTCCATTCTGCAATGAAAACAAACGTATTTCACATAGTAACTGCATATGTTCAACACAGTCTGAAATAAGCCCAATTAAAACAGCAAAGGACCATTTCATATACATGTAGCGTGTTGGTGAACAAATAGTACGTAATGAGTTTGTTACAGTGAGGTAAGAGTGCTGCAGCACTGAATGGCTTTACTGCAGAATCGTGCTATAATTATATTGGCACCACATACAGAATAATTATTTGCCGTTAAGAGTAAAACACTTGCTTAAAATAGCTACTTTTATTGTTACTTATTAAATCGAAAAAGCTGAATGAACTAAGAGTGTGTTAAAGATTATTTTGACAGTCCATTTAAAAAACAGCTCCTGTTGATTCGCATTAAAAAATAACAGAAAAGAGAAAAAAGGACAGCGAGAGAGAGAGAGAGAGAGAGAGAGAGAGAGAGAGAGAGAGAGAGAGAACTCCATTCTCCATAAGTTCTGTGTAATGGGCAGAATTAGTGTCTTCAGTTCATAAAGCAAGCAGCTATCACCAGCCGACCCTGCTTGTCACACAGCTGTCGAATGTTTTTTTTCTATAAACGTGTCATGTGTCGCTTTGCAATTTCCCACTTCCGGGTGTTACAAAGAGGTTCATCAACTGCATTTTTGTTGTACTTGACTCCTTTTTGTGCCAAGCATGGCTCATAATCAAGTGACCTATTTTTTCCAGTCCATAAATAATTTCAGATGAAAATAGGGCCCCACAGGCAGGGAGCAAGAATACTGACTATTCTTCCAAATGTTCTGTCTGTCTGTCTCCACGTTGTCACTCTTCCGAGCAGAAAAACGAGTTTTAACTGAAATGATGTGTTGAGTCTGTGATATCTAATTCATTCGTATCCATGTATTTTCTCTTACCTGACTTATTTAGGATTGAGGAAACTGAATCATAAGACATCTGTTTAACTAACTTCAATTTATACATAATTTCACTCCAGACCCATAGTGAGCTCAGCCTGTAATCATCTTCATATTTTCAAAAGCATCCAAAAGGAGTCGTTATATCTACCACTATTTTGAATGCAAAAACAGAAACGTTCGGAGGCTAAAGTAGCAGCTGTGAGGTGTTTGCAGCTCGGTCTCTTGTGCATTATTTAGTCATTTAATGTCATGAGTTAAAAAAATAAACAGCTACCTAAGGAGCCCAGAGTATTTGGCACCACATGTTGTCCTTACACAAGTCCTATATTCAATCCCAAACCACATCTGTCTCTGTTTCTCCATAACTAAGCAATCAACATTTTCTGGCTGTGTGACTAAGTCATAGTAAATAGAGGAAAAGAATATGCAAACATAACTACTGCATGCAAAGTCAACACTGAATGTTCTATATAACCCAGTCATGAATTAAACAAGAGACCTACCTGCAAGGTATTGCTGCAAAAAATTGGATTACCATGTTGTAAAACTTCAAAGGATTTAAAACATCTTACTCTTTTCTATTTAATTATTATGTCAATGCATAATAACATATGCATTGACATATCTTATTACTTTTATTTTCTCTTTGCTGTCAAAACTTGGGTTAAGCCTTTTTTTCTATGGGCACAATTAGTTTTTGAGTCCCTGCCTGTCACTCTTTCTTTTAAGACACAATGTTCTGAAAAAACAAGCTGATTTTACATCTAAAGGCCAGCAAGGACATTTTGGAACTAGAAAATTCCTGAAGAAATTTAACCGGGGCCCTGCCAAAGTGTGCCCGTCGATTTGCACCCAGCGTTCTGATGCTAAACATTAGCATCAATGCTAAGTATAGCTGCAATGTAATCAATAGCACGTGGAGAGTCACAAGCATGACTTACTCCATTCAGTATACTAAACATGAGTCATAAGTCAGAGAAATAGCTAATACCTCATTTAAGTAAAAGGCTAATGCTAATGCTCTGCCTTGCTGTGCAGTGCACTCGTGGGGAACAGTGCAATGCTAATGTTTGCGCTAATGTCAATGACAGTCTTGCTGTGCAAGACAGTGCCCTAACTTGAGAGAAAACGATAATGCAAGCTAATATCATTGCAGCGCCGCAGCCACAGATGAATCTTAAGGCTTTTATTTTGAAATTCTCAATAAGCTTCATTTTAAATGTACAAAATAATAGTGTAACAGTGGTTTTCTTAAAAAACGTCACATAAAGCCCAAGAGGGCAGTTACTTGATATAAAAGATTTTCAGGGCTTTTATTTTGAAATTTTCATGAAGCTTAATTTAAAATTGTCACAGTAATCCTGTGTGTAACAATGGTTGGTTAAAATCAGTTATAAAATGCCCAAACACAATGTAATTCTAAAGGCCAGCTCATTCCTCCTCTGTAATAACTGACAGTTCCGCCATGTTGTAGTTCTGACAATCAGGTCTGACCTCTTTTGTAGGCACCGAGTGTTCCGCCATGTTGTAGTCCTAACATTCAGTAATTGTAGTTCTAAAGAGGAGGTCAACTGTCATGTCAGTGTGACACACAAGGACAGACTTAATTCTAAATGCTTGAATCACTTAGTTTTTCTGCAAGGCCTGAGAGAAATATTCAAGCTTTTATTTTGAAATTTTCATCAAGCTTAATTTAAAATTGCCACACTAGTCCTTTGTGTGACAATGGTTGCTTAAAATCAGTTATAAAATGCCCAAACACAATGTAATTCTAAAGGCCAGCTCCTTCCTCCTCAGTCGTAACTGACAGTTCCGCCATGTTGTAGTCCTAACCTTCAGGAATTGTAGTTCTAAAGAGGAGGTCAATCCTTCCTCAGAGTTCTGCCACAGTAAAAACTACAGTGATGCGTTTTTGTAGTTCTAATCAGCTGGCCCTCCTCTGTTCCGTTGCCATGGTAATGGATCCTCTGCCAGCTGTCATGAGTGTGAGGCAGAGAGGTGGAGACAGATTTCTATCTTTGTGAGACACCCAGTCAGTTTTAATTTAAAAAGCAGCCCGAACAACTCCTTGCCGTTCGGGAACCGTGATACGTATCAGAAAACCGTTTGAAGCGTATGAGAGGGCTGTTTGTCGTCTCCGATAGTCCTGCAATTCATATCTGTAGCTCATTCACAGTAATTGCAGCGATGAGAGAAAAATGGTGTGCGCTGAGGTCTGAAATTTTCCAGAAAAGCATGAAAATGAATGGTGGAGAGCGTCAGTTACCCTGGAACTTGATTTTGCTCTGAAGCACCTTGAGAGAAAACCGTAAGCCCTAGGAAAATTTTGAAAACATTTTACCGGAGCAGGCATGCGTATCGATGTCATGACCGAGTTTGATACCGATACACCCATATATCGGTATCAAGCTTTTTAAAGCTCACTTTGTGTTCGGCACTTCATGTGATCATGATCTGGTCAATGTGTACAACTTTCTGCAGACTGCCATTTATGAGATCGGTGTTGAGACAACCAAAGTCAAACCTAGGGTTGCAGAGTTGAGGGCTCGGTTGCTGCGTCAATTCTGATTGTTTCAGTATTGAGTTGGAATGTTCTGTTTCATTTGTAAGAAGTACCAGACAAATGCTAATTCTCTGACCAAGCACTTAAAAGTTATCCACGGACTTTGCTCTGGTAAGACACTTCGTCTTAAATGTGGTCAGAGAGGTTGTGCTCAAGTTTATGGCACAATTTATTATCCAGTAACATTTATCATGACAGGCCTAACAAACAGAATCCAACTTGAAAACATTTGAAATATCCTAAACAAAGGTGACCTTAAGTACAGCTTTGGTTATGTGTGGAGAACCTTAAATTCTCTTATCAGATCACACATAAGTTTGTAAAAAAAATTAGCAGAGGCACTGTTGCAAATTAAACAAGTTTATTGAGCTCACAAAATAGTTAATTTTATTGTACAACATTGACCACACTAAAACCAGAAGTTCAGATGGCCCTGGAAACCTTACAGCTGAAAACTATAGTTAACATCCAATTAAATAAAGTTTGACTGCTTGGGGGAGGAATAATAATAAAATCCAACTAAATATACAAATATAACTAAATGCACCCGAATGCTGCCAAACAAAATAACACTTAAAAAAAAAAAAAAAAAAA
>VMRN01000039.1:3060367-3122161 GCA_010277015.1 Poeciliopsis turrubarensis
GCTGAGCGTGTGAAAATCCTGTCGCATGACTCCGCTCTGAAGCACCTGAAGCCATTGCTATGGCAGGGCCCCAATCATCAAGGGAATGGATCAAATCTTATCAAACACGTTTGCATAATGTCAAGAACTTAACAGCCTTGGTCGCAAGAGACTGCTGCCATTTTCTCTGACCACTTTTATTTTAGATTTGAACTATTGTTCTTTTCTCTTTTAGCGTTTTTTTGTATTTCGAATTTTTTTTTGTATTTCATTTGTATTTCCATACTTTGTGATTTTCCTTCAAAGGTTGCTATGTAAATATTTACTGGCTGAGAGAGAGCATGCATATCAAATAAACATTTAAAAAAGCTAAATTTCTTTTTAAAACATTTACACTTTTGCATTTCTTTAACCATGTTATCAGTATGCAGAACCATGTGAGATTCTCTGCAGTGACTCTGGATACATGCATTACTGCAGCTTATTTTAGAGTCACTGGAAGTCTTCCCTCCTTGCCTGCTCTGTGTGTGACTTTATTCGCAGAGGAAGGAGTGGGAAACAAATCCTTTGTGTTAAAAAAAGTATTTCTACTCAAAGAATAAAAACATCTCACTCTCTGCAATGTTTGTTTGGCCCCAAAGCAAACTCATAACTGATGAGGCTCTATGGTCTCACTGCTTTGTTTAAAGCACATGGTAATTAAAAAGAAAAATAGCACCAAGAACTGCATTAGAGAGATTTTCTCCCTTGTTTGTGTGAGCACAGGTGGAAAGTTTTATGGGCAGTTTTGTCAGTTTTTATTTTTATAAATTAAAGCAAATCTTGTCAGCAGTAAAATTCTCGAGAAATCTTCCGATCCACTGATGATATGAACAACCTCTATACAGTGCCTTATAAAAGTATTTACCCACTTTCCATTAAACATTTCACATTTTGTCACATCATAACTGCTGTATGTCATGTCAACGTTTCATCTCATATATCAGCACAGTGTAGTGTGTAATTAAGAAGAGGAAGAGGAAAGATTAATCAAATTAATGCGCTGAGAGTTGCAGTGCATCCGGAAAGAATTCACTTTCTCCAAAGATTTTGGTTAAAAATTGTCATAAATTAATATCATTCTTTAAAAATCGACATATGAACACCTCATTTTGACAATGTGAAAAAATATTTTTGACAAAATGCATTGAAATTGGAGAACCAAGAAATCACAGTTACGTAACTAATCAGAGCCTTTTTCTTTGTAACATGTTGATCCACCTGTGGCAGCAAATACACAATCAGGTCTTTTTGCATAAGCTTAGCACACCCAGTTTTAGACAGTTTTACTTTTCCAAGTAAAAATGTTCCTGGGGCCTTCCCCAGATTTGTCTCAGAGGTCTACAGATGATTCCTTTGATTTCATGCTTTGTGTTTGACCTCTGACCTGCATTGTCAATCGTGGGACCATATATAAATATTTGAGTGTCTTTCCAAATCAAGACCAATCAACAGAATTAACCACGAGTGGAATTCATTTAAGGTGTCAAAACATATCAAGGTTAATTTTTGGAAACAGCTCAATACTGAGCTTCATTGCAAAGGCTGTGAAGACTTCCATAAATGTGATTTCTTGGTTTCCATTTTTAATAAATTTGTAAATATTTCAAAAACCCATTTACCCATTGCTGTGATGAATTTTTGTGGAAAGACATAAATTTAGTACAATTTGGAATAAGCTGTAACAAAACAATAGGTTGAAAAAGTGATACGCTGTTTATACTGTCTGGATGTAATGATGCAACTTGGTCCTCCAAGTTTTAGATGACCAGCTTATTCATAGTGTTGCAGTAAAGCAGGTCAAAGGCAGGATTATTAAAAGATAAATAAAGTAAAATGAAACATATTTAAAAATAATGTATTAACCAATCTGAAGCCCACATTCTGTCAACTTGCTCAATTGAAGCAGAAAATGTGCGACGTTGCTTGTTAGTTTGTGACACAACTTTGTCAAAGTGATGAGAACAGATGTGGATGTGGAGCGCAGACTCACTGTTGATGGCCCTCATAAGTAAAGTTTTCAGTTAATGTTCTTCTTTATGTATGTTGTTTTTCAAACAAGTAGATGCAATGATTGACAGATGTATGTGTTCATCATGTTACTGTGAGAATGTGTGCAAGAAGTGCTGTAAAAGCAAACAGCGGAGGTTACCCTATATGTTTGTTCTATTTTTATCACTGAAAAACAGATGACAGAGTAACTATTTTAAGCTTTCTGCATATTATCAAAGACCCAATCACATCTCTCCATGTTTCTAAATTAAATATTTGTTTAAAAAAAAGAAAAAAAGAAAATGCACCCATCCCAGCAGGATGCATATGTGTGCAGGTGTTTGATAGAATGAGGTCAGAAGAGTTTGAGTTCTAGTTTGAGTTGCTACCTTTGGTGTGTGAAAGACTCCAATGTGTGTTTGTGCATTTCTCTGTGTCTGTTTGCATATAGCATTTCCTGAAACATGTACATATTTGACATTTTTTTGGCAGTAAAGTGGAAAAAACAAAACAAACAAGCAAAAAGCAGAAAATGGCTTTACTACCGTCAAACCCAAGTGGAGATCTCACAAGTGATGTAGTTCTCCTTCCTAGTGCAACCACATCAAATTAGCGCAACCTTATGGGTTAACTTTGGCAAACTGGTCTAACCAAATGAGAAAAAAGTCATTTAGTTTAGTTTAGTTAGTTATGTATTCAATTTTTTTATATTCACAATATTTACATTGGAATATTTTCTGTCACATTTCCAGGCTAATGAGTTATTCATCACGCTGATGAATATTTACAGAAGCCCAAAAATAATCTGTTTATAGAAAGTCTGAGTTGGGCACTGATTTTGAAGATCAGCATGCACCTCTCTCACTTCAGTCCTTTTTTCATTTTCTGTCCTATTTTAAAGTGTGGCTAATAGGTCATATGTGTCACATCATATTTATAATCGAGTAACAGGAAAACATTGATTATTATTAAGGAAATCTTCAGACACTTTCATTTATCTAATTTATAAATTGAGAAATGTGGGTTATTTTACATCAGATGTGTAAGGCTGTTTTTACATGCAAACAATACAGGTTATAGTGGTTTTGTATTCTTAAACCTTTTCATCCATCTGTACAAAGTAGATTTGGTCCTATTCATTATGGCACTGGTCCCACCTTCCTGGAAATGATGCCTCATCACAACAATAATATTACCCAAAAGCCTGAGATTGGCACATTGGTCTTCCAGAGACGGCGTCTCCTGTGTCCTCTCTCTGCAAGTCTGCAAATTTGTTAGTCTGTGCAGGTACTGACTCTGTTTTTTTAATGGAATGTCAGCGAAAGGTCAAATCTCTCACACATACTTTAAAATTAACTGTGGAAAAGGTCAGCGATGCCGTTACAGGTGGGGAAAGTGACACAGTCAGACAGTTTGGAAAACGCAAGCAGATCTGCAGAAAGAGATCTGAGAGTTTAGTGACTGTGTGGGTGGATTAAAAGAATTGGTAATCTTCAAAGAACAACTCTTGTAAATATTACACCACCCCAGGTCATTCTATGCACGGTTAGCCTTGCTTAAGTTCCTATTTAGCTTGATTTAATATTCAGTTTTGCTCTGTCCTCTGTTTATCACTATTACAAGTGTGAATTAACTGTAACGGTCAATTCAGTTTTCCTATAGCTGTGTTTATGCAGCTGCAACAGTAATTTCAAAATGCTGCAAGTATAACATGATGCAAATGATTCACATGAAATCTTTGGCTCGTTCTTTAAAGTCTTTGGAGCTTTATCTCAACAAGATGTATTGCTGAGATCTCCTGAGACTTACTTTGATATTTATTTTAAGTCTTGGCCTTTGATTTGAACACAAATTTTACATTCATGTGTTAAGCCTACATCGTGCAGTTTAGTCTCATATTAAAATTATAATATGAGGCTAAACTCATATTATGAGTTACTGTGATTTAGTGCAGCCAAATGGTCCAACAGGTGAACAAAAAAAACAATATCAGCCACCAGTTCCAGGTTCTTCTGGTGAATTTTAATGATCCTGAGCATCTTAAATTTTCTGGTTTTATAGCAAATTGGCACTTGTACTTCATTCGACCACACCATTATGGAGCAGGTCAATATAAACAGAGAAACAGGAACAAGGTTATTAATTTGGTTTACAAACTCGTCTACATATCTAAATGGTCTGCAAACCGAAACCTGTAATACAGGACAACTCAAAAGGTTACTTTAAAGAAAAACAAACAAGACAAAAAAGAAAACCTTCCATTTAATAAAACCCAGCGATGCAGTTAGTGACATCATCCAGCCATTTCAGCAGGAAACGGTGGACCGGCCCCTGCTCAGGCTGTAACATCTGAAATGGACAAACACAGTAAAAAAATAAAAAAATAAATAAAATAAAAAAAAATATATATATATATATATATATATAATTCACCATAAATGTACCTTGAAATAAAAGAAATATTCATATTCATCCAATGGTTCAGATGTTTTAGCTTTAACTATATACATAGATATAAGCTGCAACAAAATGCTACCACAAAAAATCCTGGATGGTCAGTGAAGCAAACTTGCAACAGCAACGTTCAAATTAAAGCATAATGACCAACTATAGGAATATTAAATGAGTTAGAAATGAGATTTGGGGGCAAGTGGTAAACAAAAACTGAACAACTTTTTCAGACTTACACAACATTTTAGCACATAATGTATCCAAAACATAATATTGTCGTGGCTCTACTTTGATGAATCTTACTTCGAGAGAAGTCAGGTGTGTTTTACTCCATCCCGTGGTTTCACTTTTATCTCTTCTGATGTAAAGCAAACTGACCAAATTCCTGCAAAGAGGTTCTTACTGTCACGTTTCGCTTGACAATTACCCCAACTAGTGGAGACATGAGGGAAGTGCACACAAGAGACCAGAATGAATGCACTTCTGTTCAACACCATCTCATCATTGGGGGGGACCATGAACAAGAAAATTTGTTAAGAGCAATTTTGGGGGTGTCAATGAGGTTCCACTGAAATGTAATGTAGGACCAAAAATGACTTGTAATGTACATCAAACATATTTTATTCTCAGTAAACAGCCTTCAAAGAAGTAAAACTAAAATTCAAAGTTTTGTTCAGCCTGACTGATCTAATCTCTGCTACACCGTTACAAAAATGTGAGGTTCTAAATACGAAAGCTTTAATGAGTAACTCCTCTTAATAAAATTTCTCATAAACATTGATTTATTGAATTGGCTCCCAATACAAGCTATGGCCTATTTAAATTAGAACTTGTTAAGTTGCTTTATTTTTTTTCTTTTGCTATGTTCTGGGTGGCTGAGAACAAATAAGTTGGTAGAAATGAATATCTGAGGAATATTATGATTTTAAGGTAGCACTTAAAGCACGAGTTTATATAGAAAAATATTCTGATTTTATTTGTGGTTTTAAAGGCTCAACGCTGAATGAGAAATAAAGGCAGAACTTTTAGTTTTTTCTGCTTCTGTTCTGGGCTCCCACACACTGAGCTCAGCCCCTCCCTCCCATTTCAAACTCTTCTGTGAATGAGATGTTTGCTAACTGACAAAAAAGCTTAAGTTGATGAAGGCAGTGTAGCAGTTTTGCTGATAAGGCAGCTTATCATGATGCAATCAAAGTAATAAAATAACAAACTGCAGTCTGATCTTTATTGTTAATGTGTTTCTTCTTATTGAGCAGTGAAAGTAAATAAAATGTTTACATGTCTTTTGCTTTCAGTATTTATTTACTGGATGCAGACCTGCAGCTAACAGGAAGCTCCTCACTTCGCAGGCTGCTGTTGCTCCTCCCACACTTTGGATTGAACTATTGTTCTAATAATGATAGGGGGAGGGGAATAAAAATTAATTCTTATTTTTTTCTGAGATAAATGGCAGATTTATTATATTTATATATATATTTTGTTGTTGTTGTTGTTGTTCCTTTTGCCTTTTCATATTGATATTATTTAAATGCAAACATTTCTTCAATAATTTTTGGGGGGGGGGCTATTCTAGACTTTTCCAAGATTGGGGGGTCCAGACCCCCCCAATTTCCCTGCAATTTACGCCTTTGGTTCAACACTGAGTAGCAGTTCATAAAAGCAAGTTTCACAAGGTTGAAAATGTCGACTGCTGTTTTTGGAGGAACTAACCAAATACACAGTGATGTACATGCACATATTTGTGAGCAGAGCAGATTTTCTGCACAAATGCAAAATAAAAAAAAAAACAAACAAAAAAACACTTGATTAATGGGATCCTTTTGCATAAAGTGGAAAGTGCTGAAAATGTGAGTTTGCTTCTGCTAATGCTTCCTCCAGCCAGCAGCACCTCTCTGCTGAATCTCACAGGCTGACTTGTTCCCGTAAGGCTCCGAAGTGTTTATTTGTGTCTCTGCCTGCAAGGCCTGAGCAAACTCTGGCAAGATATGAGTGCTGACTTTGGGTGAGAAACTGTGCCTGATGCTTGAGTCCTTTCATTCCTCTCTCATTCCTGCTGAAAATTAGTGACAGAAACTCTTGTTTCCTCCCACATGCTGAGAAACTCTTAGCTCAGAGAGCAGACAGTCAGCTGCCAGCTTCATACTCAGCCTGCAGGTAAAACTCCCTCTCTGCCACGTTCCAGACTGTTTGTTTATTTAGAAAGTCAGAAATATTTGTGAAATTTTGTTTATTTTTGTTCTGCTATAATTTGTATTTCACATTTGTTAGTCATGAAGTATGTGATCCTGCTGTGGATTTTAAGCGGTAAGTGATGTTTTTTTTTCTTTGTTGATTTTATGTAATAAAGTTGCATAGAACTTGAGCTTTAGAGCTCAAACTTCATTTTAACACACTCAAACTGTTTTTGAGCAATTCAGCTCCGAAAGACTTTAGATTCGTGCAACATTTAGTATTTCTGCACGTTGTGCGTTTGCAAATTATGTTCAGCCACATTTATTTTTTTCTGTTTCACCAGGAAACTCTCATTGCGATTAGAAATCTCTTTTGCGAGAGAATCCAGGCTATGACCGGCAGCAGCACGCAGAGATTTTATTGGAACTTCTTGTGTGTGGTTGACCAAAATTCAGGAGCACATACTTATAAAGTGGAAGAAATTCAACACATGGGTTTCAAATTTAGTTTTAACAAATAACTATGAAAAGCATAACACTATGTGGATCCACTTTTAGCTTCATTTGCAGCTGCTGGCTTTGCACATAAAGAAAGATTGAGAAGTTGTTTCATAACCAACCCTGCTTTAAATTTGCCCAAACCTTTATCCTAAGTTCTATTTGTTGACTAAAATTATCTTACAAATATCAAACGCCTTTAATTAACAGCTGGGTTTTACTGAAAGTTATAGGATGATATAGGGATGGACAGTTTTCATTAATTAGGTCACTTGTCGTGAAACATGCGTTTCGTGTGCCCTTTCTTTCACCCCCAACAATTAAAATGCAAAAATTAAATTCTGTGTCAACATAATTTGTAGCTGCGCCGCCTTAAAGCATTGAGGTTACTCGTCCTGTTCTCAGCAGCTGGGAGCGTTGCCTTAAAGCAAGGGGATGACGACTCCCCATTGTCTGCTCATGCATTAAAACAACAAGGCACAACTGCCAGCTACATTTTTTTATCTGGTTCTCGCTCCCTTTCCTAATGCTGCATTGGCAGCTGACCATATTGTCCATATCAAATATTGCCACAGATGGCGACTTCTTCTACTTTACTTGATTTTACTGAGGGATATTAAAGTAAAGGAGACGACAACAAATGCAAGCCACACTTTTATTTTTGATTTTTTTCCATTTTTATTTGTAAAATATTAATTTGAATCCATGTATTGTTCTGATTCCACTACAAATTTATTAATTTTGTTTACCTACTGCTTAAAATTCCAGTTACATATTCAAATTGAGATCAACACACATTTTATAATCTATGCATTCTCTATGAAACCTACTTTAGTGCTTGTTGCAGAACAACTTACAGAACATATACGTCAAAGAAAATCAAACATATTTCTAGTAATTTGCTGCTTTTTATACTGGCAATATATTCACCCTCTTTCATTTCAAGAGCAGTAATCTGCTTTTGCTTTCAGGGGTGTTCGCTGCTCCGTTTATTAATGAAGAAGCAGCTAAGAAGTTCATCAGGTTGAAGAGGCAGGCGGGATACTGGGATCCACACCACTCCCAGAACATGTGGGGTTTCACCATCCAGGAACAGGTAACACCCTGCAGAGTCGATGCTACAAAATTCAGTCAAAGCAACTCCAAACATCTCCTGCTCAGTTACTATGGAGACATTAAAACTGTACTTCTACTTGTAAGTACAGCCACAGTTGTTTTTACAGATGCAGTACAAACAAAACTTGAATGTCTTTGGTTTTTAGGCCAACGAACACTGGACGGCAATTCGAGACGGAGCTCAATACTACATGGACATGAGCCACCTGATGTTTGACCCCTCCGTGGCCGAGTGAGTCCAAACATCTCTGCTACATTTTTATGGAAAGCAATGAATGAAGTTCACAAGTTTTGTAGATGGTTTGAAGCATCATCTAAGAATATTTTCATTTAGATCAGCTGTTTCAAGTTGCAGCTCATCATAAAGTCAGAGTGATTGTTAACCTTTTTAAACGATTCTTTAAATCAATTAATTTTCTGTCTTTAATCTGGGTGTGTTGCAGTGAAAATACCAGGCAGTTAATGGAGATGCTGCGAAACGCACAAGCTCACCTGGACAGCCAGACGGGCCGACACAGATAGACAACCAGACAGAGGAGCTTCATGACGTGGACACATTATCACAACTTTTTAAAGGCAGGATTTCGATCCGACTGGGAGTTATAGATCGTAGCGCAGAGAGTGCTTTACAGTTTAGTTTGTAGAAGATATACTTTTTACTTTTTTAAACAGGAAATTAGTTTTACATTTTACTGAAATGTGGCCAAAATATCTAAAATGAATTTTAGTTTTCATCTAATAAAACTTTGCGAGCAAACAACCCTGTACTTATTTATTTATTTTCCATAGTGTTCTAAAAAAAAAGAAAAGATTTACAAATTAAATACACAAAAAACTGCAATGAAAATGACATCAGAATAAAAAAAATGTCTTTATTACACATGTCAAAACAGAGTAACCTTTTTATTGTTTTCTTTAAATAAAGTCTTAAATGTAGTCTCTCTTTTTTTACATTGTTCTTGTGTTTAAATTTTGGTTTTCCTGTTTAGTTTGTTTTAGGAAACATTTGACTGTTGTGTTCTGATTTACCACTGGGTGGCGATATCAGCGTCAAAAATGTATTTTCTTCAGGAGTCGCCAATTATCACCTCTGTTTATAGGCTTAGACGATTTATTGAAAACAAATTAGATACAAATCTATCAAACAGAAAAAGGGCCAAAAATGCCAGTAAGTACAGCAACTAAAGACTCGGCTTATTTAAAACTTGTAGTGAAATGCATTATGCAACAAGTCAAAACAGAACTCTATGGGAACCTTACTTATATTTTAAATTAGCTTACTTTTAGAGAACATTAAATACAGTTAAAACAAGAGTTCTGATTTTCCACTAAGGTAAAACTCCAGGTTTTGGGAATGAACATATACGGTAGTTAAATTATTCTGCTAGAAACTGGGATAAACAAGAAGACATGTTTTGGTGTTAATTGGCATTCAGTGCCAATAATTTAAGAATTAGATCATCTGAGAATCTTAATTGGCTATTTTCAACTTGTTAAAGAGATGTTATGCAGGTTGTAAACGTAGAAAAACAAACATCCAAGCAGAAATAATTTGAGCAAGTGATTTAAATGCATTAATCCAGCTTTTACACTATATGCATATCTTTTTTTTCTGTTTTGCTCTCTAGATTCCAGTTTCTTAAATATCAGCATTCATTGAATCATAAATCGTGAGCATATGTGACCTACAATTTGTGAAGAAATAAATGCACTAAACTGCACTCAAAAGAAAAAAACCTCCCTCAACCTTTGTAAAATGTTGTTTTGTGCTCTTGAAGCATACATACAACAATATACAAATGTGGTCAGAGGACTTAATAGTCTTTGATGGGATTTTCTTCCTCCTCAGCTGTAACTTTTTATAAATTCTGGAGTAAAGCTGCCAGAGAAAGAGATGGTGATGTTTACTGGTGTAGAGGCGGCTCCTCGGTTGCAGTTGGAGGAGGGATTTTCAGGAACATCTGCAAGGCTGGAGTGAAGATCAGGATGGTGCCCAGAATTGAGACCGTTAGAAAAGCCCAGAGGAAGATTCGGTCTAACACCTGGGCAACAAACTTCCAGTCTTGGACCACCTGTGAAAAACAAAAATAAGACATAAAGTAGGGGAGAAACAATAGAGTGAAATTAGTGATACCTATACGCACCTCGCGAATGAAGTGCTCTTTACGGATGTGTCTGCTGATGTACCGCACCGAGTAGATGGCTTTCTCCAACATGGTGGCCCAGGCTTCTTCCTCCTTCCCATCAGAAGCTGCCTGTCCACATGCTCCGCTGCTCGTCTTCCAACCTCCCCTGCGACTTCCAGAGCGAGGCTTCAGTTCAGGACTTTCCGGAGCCAGTTCCGGGTAGTGGTACCGGTCCGTGTGTCCTCGCATGCAAAGCAGTTTGGGCAGCTTCTGCAGGAAAAGACTGCGAACCCATGGCGACATTGGGTGATAGGTGGCTGAGGAGCGGTGGTGTACATTGATGACGAAGACAGTGACGATAATCGAAAGGGTGACGAAGATCATGATGAAGAGCAAATATTCTCCGATAAGAGGGATTACCTTGGACGAGGAGGGGATGATCTCCTCTATGACTAAAAGGAACACAGTGAGGGACACGAGGACAGAGGTGGAAAGTGACAGCTTCTCTCCTTCATCCGAGGGAAGGTAAAACACAAGGACAGTAAGAAAGGACAAACCCAAACAGGGAATGATGAGAAAGAGTGTGTAGAACAACGGCAATCTCTTCAGAATGAAGGAGTAGGTGATGAATGGATAGGAATACAAGCCATCCTTCCTGTTTCCTTTGGCTCCAGTAGCACTGAGAATCTCCCACTCTCCATTGTCGAAGAAGTCTTTCCGATCAACGTGGTTGTCCATCAGGACCAGGTCCACCATGTTGCCATCATAGGTCCAAGACCCAAACTTCATGGAGCAGTTCTGCCGGTCAAAGGGGAAAAAAGTGACGTCCATGGTACAGGCAGACTTGTAGCTGGCGGGTGGCGTCCAGGTGATGGCGCCGTTGTGCTTTACGATAGCTTTGGTCATCAGAGAGCCCTCAAAGCGTCCATCAGCGCTGAAGAAACGTAAAGTCAAAATCAGGAATGGTTTGTTTTTCCAACAAAATCACAGTACATTGTTTTATTTATGTTAGTGGTTAAACCTCCATCATATTGCATTTTTCAACAGTGTAATAAATTAAAATAGAGAAGTGAAAACTGCTGCGACAGACTGGCGACCTGTCCAGGGTGTACCCCGCCTCTCGCCCGGAACGCGGCTGGAGATAGGCACCAGCGACTCCTGACCCCGTTAGGGAGAAGGGTGACGGAAAATGGATGGATGGAAGTGAAAACTGAACGCAATCATGGCATGCTGTTCAACAATGAGTTTTACTCTGTGCCATTAGGCTTTTGTAAATTTAAAATAAAATAAGCATCATATAAATATTTTTTAGTGTACTTTCCATACTGATATGGAATCCAATAATTAAACTCACAGGAAGTTTAAACTAAAACTTTCATTAACTTCTTGGAGCAGATATCTGTGCTGCAGTGGTGGTAAAGCTTAATAATAAGGAGGAATGAGATTTTATTTTTATTGCATTCATTTTATACAAATCCTCTACGCCATATTTGGCTTTTCATCTTCACTAATCAATCACAGTATGATTTGCTGGTTCTTGCGTAAACTTGCTGTATCATTCAGTTACCACCAGGTGGGGCTGAAGGCTAAAGACAGGCTTGCACAAATGGAGGGAACAGTGAGATGGTGTGAGGGATGTCTGGACGTCATACTTCTCATATAGGACAATGTCTGGGAGCCAGATATTTTCTGAGGGAACGCGGATGGAGGTGATTCCACCATATTTATCTGGACTCCATCGCAGCTTGTAATCAATCCACTCCTGTCAAGATAGACACAAAATACATCATGACTCTAGGAACGTCGCAGAACATTACACAACTCTGATAACTGATTGTTTCAGGAGGGGAAATGGTGGGTAAATGAATGACTTCATTTTTGTTTTTGCAAAAGAAAAGGGTTTACAGTGATGAAATTAGCAGGGCTTACCTGAGTCAACCAAACGTTTGTTGTCATAAGCTGGTTTTTCTCATCCTAAAATATCAAAAGAAAAAAAAAAAAAACAAGGAAAAAATCTAAACGTCTATTCACCAGAAAAACAATAAAAATGAAATAAAACCATAAATAAGAGAGGGCTAGTGGAATAAGACACAACATATAAAAAGCCCAGATATTTGAACTGAAATAAGCAAAAACAACAGTTAAGTAACACTACAAGAGATTATTTTATTTCATTTATGTGACACATTCCGATGATGTGCGAAATTATTTATTATATTTTACAGCTCTGAAGAAAATATAGGAGATCTGCAGAGTTTGGAAAATTAGTCTAATTTAATATGCACATCTAATATTACTTTTAATAAATCTAAATAACATAATGGATTTTGAATTAATATAGTAAAACTGTCAAAAGGGCTTGTATAAAACTTAATATCCTTTCAGGATATCGATTTGTGTCGGGTATTTCTGCATATTTAGTTAACTGATCCAGCTACAATTTTTTTCTACATACTTATGTACTTTGTTGTTGTTCCCTGATCAACTATTTTTGTTGCATAAAATAAATCACTTCCTTTCTGGAAAAGAACCTAATTAACTATAGTATATCAACTGTGGACCAAACCAACCCAGTGGAAATAGTAAACAAAGGACATCAGGAAATTGTTTTCACATTGCAAAGGCAGGTTTAGATGAAGGAGGAAGGTTGTGCATTTGAAGGAGATGTATCCAAAGCCGCAACAGATCATCCAGTCCAAGCCTCAGCTGTCAAAGTGGGTTGGATCTTTTGGTGATCACACAGACCAGATGTGAACCATAATCTAATACTGAGCCATGCAGCAGCCCAGGGAGACTCTGGGGACATGAACGGTGAAGCAAAGCTGCTGTGTTTACTGTTGGCTCTCCTGCCATTTCTCGCTCCAAGCCTGGTTCAGCAGCAGAACAGCCTGGAGAGGTTTTATTCACTCAAAGACGTTTCCAGTGCAAAGACCAAGACTAGTACGCTATATTTAAAACGATTTAGATAAATATTTCAAGCAAAGAAGAGTGCTTCCTCCATCAGCATTCCCAGTTTCTTTTTTTTTTTCTGAAACACCTAAATCATCTCAACCTATCACAGACAGATGCTAAAATATTTAAAGAACACCACAGTAAGTAATATTTATTTTAAAAGTGGTCTGTTTGAATTCAGCGCCCTGGGTAGAGTTATTGTTGAAATTAAATGTCAAAGATTTTAATTAGTGTTTTCATTTATCCTTTATTTCATTTTATTGATAAATAACAGTGTCCTTAAGGTAAGTATTTCTGTTATTTAAAATTAGTCATTTTCTCCTTGCTTCTGTAATGTTGCACTGCTGGGCTGTAAAACCTTCCAGCCCAGCAATATCTCGCATTCTTTTTAAAAGTACTTATAATAATTTGAAAACACTTTGAAAACAACATTTTCATGTTATAATTTAACTTGACTTTGATGGTAAGACAGAAGTGCAGCTGCATTAACACCAAACTATGGCCATGTTTGCTTGAATTAAGATCACTTTACATTTTTTCCATTACAAGTAATATCTGCAGTTTGTTTCAGTAGTGTGGAAAAATCTGGCATCATATGAAAATTTTACTGTCTGTTTCATTCGTCAAATGATAACTTGTGTTCCCTGGGGACACTCAGGGAATAGAGACATTTAATTTCTAGAATATTGATCCTTCAATATAAAAATGTGGCATGACAAAAAAAAGCAAGCATAAAGAAAACAAACTCTAAATCCACACAATACTCATCCCAATACACATGTACTATTCAACCTTAGTGAGTATTGAAATTGATCAATAGTCCAATGACATGGAAAAACTCAGTGGTCACCATATTGTCCATTTCCTTATGTTTAGACCCACTATTTTTAACAAAGCAATATGTTTTGCAAGACGTGAAAAGAGTGTGACAGCAGCTTGAGGATTCGTTTTAGCCTCAAGCTAAAAGATTTTTGAAACAGGTGGAGGATAGAGTTTACTGTCCAGATTTCTGTTGCTTTAAGTGAAAGTTATTTCTGCAGGTCTCCCCAGTTTTCCATAATTGTCTAAGTTTGATGATCTATTGTTGTAACACAATCAAAAATGTATTTATTCAAATTATTAATTACTAAGGTTAGCTAAAATATCCAAACATATTGACTTAAACTGTTATCAAGTCCAATTAAGTAACTTTCAATCATTAAAGAAAATTTTATATTTATTAACAAGGTGATTTGAAGCTTGTGTGAATATTTTTGCTTCAATTAAAACTACCTTCCTGTGTGAAAATTATCATATTTATTCCATGAAATTAAATTAAAGAATTGGAGTTAAATCATTTTCAGTACAGGTCATTTTTAAGCCCGTATTGGATATGAACAAATGTTTTTCTCTATTTCACATTCTTGAAGATTAAATTGGAAAACGTCCAGTGTGTGAGAAATGTTCCTTTTTCCCACTTTCGATTAGACTGAGATAAAAAATTAATGAGCTACTTAAATGTAAGAGGATGCAACCAAACAATGTGTTCATATAGTTGGAGTCATCTCACCACATCAACCAGCTGAGAGATCTTGAGTCCAAAGCGAACTTTGACGGTGTCGTTGGCCCTCTGGATCGGCCGGACCGAGCGCTGATATCCCTGGAAAAGGTTCCTAAGCAGAGCGTCCTCCATCTCCGCCAAAGAGACAAACTTACTGGCAGAGGAAACTAAAACGCAGAAAATATTGATATGTTTTTTCAACTATCTTGAGAAAGGGGTTTTCACTGTCTTACAAACCTCTGAACTTGAGGGGTGGATACATGTTGTTGACGCATTTTAAATGTTGAGTCCAGAATTTGCAGAAATCCAAATTAGCTTTGCCTCGTGATGCGTTCCCAATGTGACACAAACGAGCTTTTAACAAAATCGCCACAAATGTGAAGAACACGGAGCTGCAATGACATGTTTACAAATATGATTTCTCAAGAAATGTTTATGGATTGAAGTAGTTCGAGGAAATCAGAGTAAACATGTTTGTTAGAATACATCAAGCAATTAGAACTGTGCATTATGTATGAGGATAATATAATTCTGTCCAGAAAATGGATAGTCAGCATATCGGTCAGTAATGGGAGGAACAGAATCTGTAACAGTGATATGAGACAGCTCTAACATCCGACACAGGAGAAATCAGAGGGAGGTAAATGGAAATCCTAAAGAGAAGACGGAGCATTTTCACCTCAACTGGCTTACATCTAACTTTCCTCATCTGACGGTACTTGTGGGTAAACGTCTATGAGGTCTAAACTATGCAGCATTTGTTACCATGAGCACATGCTGCACTTTCAAGGACAGTTGCAGGAGGCACCGACACTGAAATTGGACTCTTGTGTTCTTGTTTAACTGATGAACAAACAACTTTAACAGAGGTCATCATATTGATGTGCAGTGCTCTTTTGAAGCGAACCACATGCAGGATGCAGTAAAGATGGGCAATGCAAACTTTAACAAATCTTTCAAAAACATACAATCTATTTTTTTTCTGCTGCATTTGTTATTTCTGTTGCATTTTTTTTTATTCTTTCAAATTCCTACTTCATAATCATCATTATATTTTTAGAACCATTTATGCAAAACACAAAAAGAAAAACAATTAATTTCAGTGCATCCCAAGACCTGCGGTTAAAGTTACATTTTCAACTTTCTGATAGCCTTGAAAACAACAGATGTTATAAGTAAACTGTGTTTTTTGTTGTGCATAATGTCTGTAATTTTAAAATTGTCACTTCCGTGTGAGAGTGTGAAAACTTCGGTGCACCAGTCTCGGAGGATCTTTGCCATGACGCAAAGAAAAACACTATTTTCTTTTTACATGAGGCAATAACCTGGCTAAAACTGAAACAATCACAAACGCTGACATAAAGAGTTTCCTCACCGGCACCATGGCACACAGGACACACCGCCAGGAGAAGCAGGAGGAGGCGGACCACCAACTTCATCCTGTTTCCCAATCCCGCTTGTGGTCCTCTGTCGTTGCTATTATTACTACGTCCCGGTAAGCGGAGGACAATGACTCGCAGAGGTTCCCATCAGCAGCGTGCGTAAAATCACCGCGCTCCTGCAGCTATCCAGCGGGCAGAGGCCCGGCTCGATTGCGCGTGTGCCTGTTTATTGCGTTATAGGACGCGGCACAGCGGGAAGTCTCTCTGGATAGGGAGGAGGAAGAGGAGGAGGAGGAAGAAAGAGGGAGGAGGGCGAGTGGTGCAGAGATGTGGAGTTTTGAAATGTCCTCTAAACCGCGGGACTCCTTGCTTTTGCGGAGCGCTGTATAGGTGTGGGATATTTTTAGCCTTTAAAAAAAAATCTAACAAAACATTATTTTTAAAAAGCAGGTGGTTTTTAAACGATGTTCGATTTGCACGCGTTCACAAGTCAAAGCGTGTGAAGAGTTGATATCTATAGCCTTGTTCTGACATTTTTTTTAAATGAAAACTTTAGCGACTGATGAGCTGTTACAGTGATGACATCAGCAAAAACAAATTGTCACATTTTTACAACACATGCAAATTAATGCTTTTGGCTTTTTCATATAGAAACATTTACAAAGTTATAATCTTACCACAAATCAGTGAGCGGCTCTTAATATGTCATTTACTTCAGTGCATTATGGACTGGGGGTCAAACTGAAAACTGAACTCTCCTGTATGGTGTGCAAAGTGAAAGTACTTTAAGACAAGAAAATAATACATCTCTGCAGCTACATCACTTGGAGCCTAACTTGTATGATTTGGTATTAAATTAAAGGTGTATTTAGTTTGTTTTAAGCATTGCTAAGTACGCTAAGCCATATTGGCTTCATATATTTTACTTGTCTCTAGTCCAGTGGGATGGATGGATTTACTTGAAGTCATCAGATGTCAGATGGTCATGAACTAATGGCATACCAAAGTTTAGTCTATTTCTATTTCTATTAGCAGTCCAGTACTCTCCACTTTTTAATTTGGCTTGCTTCTTCTGTTAACCTCTCCTCTGTCTGGTCTTGCTCTCACAAAAATAATGTAGTTGGATCCTAGTCATCAAGATCTAATAAGATTTTTCAGATGTTTTATTTGAAAATGAGCTTGCTCCAAGACTTACTTTCTCAGAATACATTTGACTTCCTACTGTCTTTTGTTGAATATTAGGCCTTCTTTATTTTAATTAGATTTCATAGATGTTAAAGTGCCATTATGGTGCCATTTGTCACTGGTCTTGTCGAACTCCTGTCTGATTAACGTTACAGTTGGCTGGCTTTGCTTTGACTTGCTGGACATCGCTCTGAGGCCTTGTGCTGAGGCTGCGACAGGAGAGGGAATAAATCAAATGCAAGAACCTGTAATGATACCAAGCTATGTGTTCAGGTTTGATTAAAAATCTGCTGTCAAGTAGTAAAAGAAGCAGTATGTTTTATAAAGAAAATCTTAATAAATAATGATTGTTTACAAGACTAAAAAGGGTAGTAAAAGTTGCTTTTTGTCTGTGTTTTGTTTTCACAATGTCTCTATTCCTTCGTTTCCTGTTGTATAGTTATATTTCCACTGTGATTGTTTGCACCATTCTCATAATTTCTTTATTGTTTCTTGCCATTTCTCCATTAGTACTTCAGTTTATGCTCGCTTTCATCTGCAGTGCATTTAATTACTAATACTCAACAGTTCATTGCTCCAATGATCATGTCTCCAAACTATGCTGTCTTATTTATTCATTGCTTGCTGGATTTTTCTCATGTTGTCATTATGTTCTGGTCCACTTGAGCACCTTTGGGTTTTTTTTGTGTTACTTTGGTTCTGAAAGTAATCTACAAACTGAAATGATTCTGTGTATCCCTGGTCTGTGTTTGGGTCCTGCACTAAGAAGAAAACGTAAAGAGGTTACGTAATAAATAAATGAAATCACACCAGGAAAGACTATGCAAAAATGACTCTAATAAACTCAAAGCATAAAGAGCATAAAACTCCAGACAGAAGTGAGTGATGTAATGAAATGGAAAAAGCGATATGTGCGAGGAAAAAAAAGAGAGTTTCAAGTCAATTAAAATTATTAACTGTGTTTTCCATCTTAGATTTTGAAAAAGCTTTTTGAACCGTTGGTGTGGCCAACAACACATCTGATGAAGCAATGTGGGAAGTGATATCTTTACTGTTTGACACTCGCTGATTCTAGGCGGGTGTAGGTTGATAGAGCTGGATGAAATTACTTGTTTAGTTGGGTCCCTGCATGTTCGGTATTTTCTAATAAAACTAATAAGCAAAATGCTGCAAGGCAGTTACACACACACACGCACGCACGCACGCGCACACACACACACACACACACTCTCCAGTTAATGAGAGTCCAAATTCCACATACATGAGACTGGAGCTGTGAAGTTTGAACGTAGTGTGCTCATTTTGCAGCTGGCCATCATTAAAAGGATATCCAAACAAAATCACCAGTATTTACTGAAAACCTCGGGCATATAAAACAAAAGTGCCTCAGTATTGTTCTGACATTTGTGCGGGTGAAGGCTGACCTTTCACTAATACGATTCACTAAAACACATGCATTCTGTAGATAACCAGGCATGGAAAACTCATTTTCTTTTCTTTTCTGGTGTTTTTCTCCCTTATTCCTGTAAATAAAATATGTAAATACAATTTTTTTTTCTCACTCTCTTCCTCCCCAGAGCTCCTAGTTTCTCCTTCCCTTTGGGTGGGAATGACAGGGATAACAGGAGGCTGATTATCACAATGAAATTATCCCAATTTTCTGCTTCACTTGGAGCCGTGGGGCCGGCTGCCTCAGAGATTGTCCCGTCTGCTTCGTCCCTAATCATTCAAAAACATAAATTGTTGCTGGCTGCAAACCTGCCAGTCCTTTTTAGCTGACCGTGGACAGATAGGTGTGGGTGTTTTAGTTGGTGTATACCATCTGCACAGCTACATGGAAATCAAATCCTGTTTTCAGTGCATCTTGTTTCCTTTCTATGCCTCTGTTTTGGGCTGTTTTTGTTTTCTCAGCTTCCGTTGCGCCCATAATTAAAGGCTGCATAATTTCACAGAAACATTTAATTGATAAGAGGAAACAGCCATGTCTTCCCAGGCCTGGGGGTTTAATCTTAATCAGTTTGTTATTTCAAGGAGTTTTTTTTTTCTCTCTCTTTTCAAGAAAAGCTGCTGATAAGTGAGAGAGGAGTTTGCAGAGCAAAGAAAATTTAAATCTCACACATACTTCAAAGCCAAACTCTAAGTCAGTAGTTTCACATGTGAAAAGAAAATGATCCTAGATAAGCTTTTATACCAGAGAAATTCCCAAAAGAGATATAAGATGACTTAAGGAGATGTTTTTCAAATCTGATCCAAAAATCACCCATTCCTCAACAACGCGTCAGCTCAGTTATTTTACACTTTAATTCGCCCAAGTACCAGAGAATTACAGACTAATGCAAGAGCACATGAATACTTAACTGCAAAATGGTAAGAAAGTGATCATTTTCATAAATACTCACTGAACGATCACTGAGACTCAGTAATAAATCTGGATCTTCCAATCTTGGCCCGAAAAAAAATCTAGCAGGAAAATGTTCCCTATTCTTCCTCCCCACCAAGACAGACTGTCATTGACTTGAAACATGACACCTCAGTTCAGCCGCCTCAAACTGGTTTTCCTTCTGATATCATCTGATTGATCTGATAAAAAAGATAATTGATGGAAAGTAATGCCCATAGGATATTATAGCAGTACAGTCTCTCAGAAGAACAGCAATCATGTCTGCAACATACAAAACCCTAGAATGCTTCTTCTCTACTTGCATATATGAGCATTTGAGCTCGTAACATTTGTGTCATATCACACAGGCGTATTGCTGAGTCCATTTCTACTTCTGGAATAACAAGCATTTACACATAAATCTTAAAATATTGGAGTAAATGATTTGAAGGAATTATTTAGGAAATGTTATCTGAAATGAGGAAGATGTGACTGCAACTAGACACTCTGGTTGGTGGTCAGAGGAGACCAAAGAAATCTTTTGTTGTTGTTGATGGAGGTAAATGTTTTGCCAGAACATTTTCTCATGGTTTTTGGGTGTTCCATATTTTTTGACATGTGACATTTCAGGTTTTTGAGGCTTTTCTGTGTCTGCAGCTGTCATTTAAGGTGCTGAAACGGTGAATTGTTGTCCAGCAGCAATTGTTGTCCGAGGTGCCGAATCCTTCACAGCTTCGTCCTAATAAAAGTGTGACTTGAGTGCTGCTTGCCTCTGCACTTTCACACGTCCTCTCTCACCTTCAAGCAAAAAAAAGGATAAAAGAGAGAGAAGCCTCATTCTGAAAGAGCCTCTGAAGCAGATTTTCACAATAAAGCCGAGAAATCCAACTGATTTTTAATAATACACAAAAGCTTCAGTAGATGCGATCTAAATATAACATTTTCCCACCATTAAGTCCACTATTTCTTTTGATTTACTTTGTATACTTTATGTAGAAAATTACTTTATATAGGTATATTTGTCCATGCAGCCTTCTCTGTTGGTCTGCATTGGAAAATGCACACATTCTTCCATGCATCTTTGCCTTGTGTGGATTTTTACAATCATGATATGTACACAGTTGCGATATATACTCAATAAAGGAAAACTGAGAACAGGATATTTAAAAAGCCACAAGCCAGAGTTGTGACCAAATAGAAGAATTGTGTTTACTTAAAAGGTTACAGTAAGTTTGACTTTTTTTATCTGACTTTGCTTTTAAGCTGGACAATTATTCTGACTGTCAGTGCAAATTTAATCAACTTCTATGCAAATAACTTCACTACAACACTATGATTTTATAAAGGTTCATGACAGATATTCCAAGTTAATCTGAATTTCTACAAATAATTAGTAACACCAAAGTGAACATATGCAGGTTAGAGTTGACGTTTAGAGAAATCCACTGCAAAAATGAGGCAACGTCAGGATCCAGTTCAATAAAACAAATAGCATAAAATTTATATTTTTAGTAATTAAATCTTGATTAATATATGTAGCTAAAATAAAAGATAAAACTTTTGATTTATTTCTTGACCAAGAAAACTCAAGAAGCTATTGTTATAGTTTCAGGTCAATGGTTCTTCACCACATCTATAAATATTAACCAAGGGTAAAATTAGAAACTTGCTCTCTCTGGGTAAGTGTGGACAGTAATCTAGTGCAAGTAGTAGCTAGTTTTGAGAAGTAGAATACCCTTTATCTGTGTGTGCATGTGTTTTGAAGGCTCCCATTGGAATGAATTATTTAGCTCTGAGTCTCCTTTGCTTATCCACGGTCCGCTGACTGCAAGCATGTACCATTCTGCACCCAGTGGCTGAAAAGAGCAGCCTAGCTCACCATCCGCCTCTCTGCGGTGCAGTGACCCCGTCTCATCCTGTGATTCCACAGCGAGTGTCTTTAACATGTGCACAGGTTGAAAAAAACTTTCAAGTAAAGGGCAAGAAGTATGAGGAAAGAGACAGATAGAGAAAGAAGCTGAACAGTAAGGAAATGTCCTCAGTCCAGGAAGGTCTCCCATCCGTGAGCTGGATTCCAACAGTCAGGAGTTTGCTGCAACGAATCATGTAAAATATTCATCCATGTGATGGTCTCAATAATGTATAATCCCTGAATTTACCACCCAGAGCTGCGCAGCACTCTGCTATGACCTGACTGCCACCAAGCTCTTGAAGTACAATGAATCAAAGATCTGCCTGCTTTTTAAAAATGAAAGTAAAACCATTTCAAATTCAGATTAAGTGGCCCAAGCTGTCTTGAAGTTGCTGATTTCTGAGTCTTTCTTCCATTCTGTTGCTGAAATCAGAGTAAAAAAGTTGTCCTGAAGCAATAGGAGGGTTAATTATGAGAAGAGGGATAAAAGAGCACAGAAATGTCCCGCTTGTTTACTTTTTCGCTCTCTATATTATTAGTTTGAGAAGCATTGCAGCGACTAGAGCCTGTTAGTGTTCCACGCATCAGACAGCTACAGTCCAAATATAGATCGAAAAGCTGGTGGATCTTTAATTGACATCCTCAATCTGTCGCAGGCAGAAGATGATGTGACTGTCAGGCTGAAGACTGAGACAGATTGGTTACTGTGTGTGTCTGTACCACAGCTCCCCCTTCATCTCCATATTCAGCCTCCATCCATCCCTTAATCCGACTTCAGTGAGCCTCACGCTACCAGGCGCACACAGGAACTGACGTGCTTTAGCTCTGTCACCATCTCAGCTACTCTTACATCTTCCGGAGACACGTGCAGCCCTTTTTTGTTCTCCTCCCCAACAAACACATGTGCAGGAACACATATGTGCATGCTCACTGACTCAAGTAGGGATTAAACTGAACTGTTGAGCTGTTCAGAGGCATGAGATGGGCTAGTCAAAGCCACAGCGACTCTATTTCACTGACATGTTGAGCTGTTGCTACTCTAAACATTGAAAGCATTCGTGTGTACATGTCTGCTAGAGGTGACAGCCACATTTAGTCTCACGAGTGACCTTTAAATGTGTGCAGTTGAAGAATAAAGCAACTTCCAGATGCACAATAATTCATGTCTTTTAAATGCCACGATAAACTTACCTCTTTTCTTTTCCAGGGAGTTTTCTGGAAACCGTTCCCACAGAAGTTCCTACAATAATCATGCTACAATTTGAACATGTTCACTTGCATTATGCTCTGAAAGTATGTTTGCTACTACAGATACATAATTTCAAACTCAATGAGTAAGTGTTTAAAAATATCACAATTTCAACATTTACAAAACAAAGCAGACACTTCGGGCGCAGCCTGGTGCACAGGTTACAGTTCAACCCCTTATTCCTCGACACGACGTTACCGATTTGATGACCTTTGCCCCATGTTCTTCCTCTCGCTCACAACCCGCTTTACTGTCTCACATCTGTCAAAAGCCACAAGAGCCTACAAACAAAAAACCCTGAAAAATAAAAAGACAAAGTGAGTCTAGTTTGGAAATTCAGAGGAAGATTTTCATGAGGGAGTCCAGCTGGCAGCTACTCAGATCGAATATGTGATAAAGAAAACGTCTATAAATCAAAAACACCTTGCAACCATCTGCAAAAGAAGATTGAAAACTATCATATTTCATATTAAGTCGGTCGAATGTTTCTTTCTGTTCTGAGACATTTTGGGTATAGACCTGGAAAAATAAGCGTCAAAGCAGATAGACAAAAGAAAAAATTCAGCAGCTTTACGAGCTACGCATGCTATTTGAATATAACAAAAAAGATAGAAAATGTAGGAAATACAATAATGAAAACCGAAAACATAAAATGTCACTGACTATAATGTTTTTTATTAAACATTTCTATCGTTTCAAGTCATTTTACAGGTTTAATTGTACATTTAGTGGTTGAAAGTGCCTCCATACATTGCAAACTCCTGTCCTGAATTCATATCTTGTGCATTCAAATATACTGGAAAACATGTCATCATTAAAGGTTAAAGGCCAACATGCACTATGCTTTTGTTTTTCTCTACAAGGAAAACATAGATAAACAGATTATTAACTTCTATCAGAAAACACATCTATGTCATTATCATATCCAGAAAAGAGCATTTTGTGCTATAATTCCCAACTCGGTGTCATTGTTGGACCAGATTGTGGTTTACTGAACTGGCCTACAACAACTAAGTAATTTTCATTTTCTTCTTTTAACTGAAATGTGTTTCTAAAGAGTTCCTGGAAAGTGACATATAAGCTGCTGCTCCAAGGAGTGACAGTGGAAAGATGCCTCCAGTGGAAGCTCAAAGTAAAACACTGGAGAGGTAAAAAAAAATAAAATAAAAATAAAATAAAATAAATAAACAGAAGGGAGACGACAAGAAAATCAGGTTTCAGAAAATATGTGATATTTTCTGAAACCTGAAAATATCACAGGAATTGACAACAGCCTAAAAAAAGAGAACAACAATGGGCTTGTGCTTGATTTGACACTGCTAAGTGCAGGATATTTCCTGGAGTAACTCAAGTAAGGTGTAAAGAAAGACAAGTACAGCAGGCGGAAAAAGAGAGGCAAGACAGGTTCTTCATTTTAAGAAGCTTATAAGTGGCTGGAGGAAAAGTCCCAGAGTTCCCAGCACACACACTGTCACAAAAACCCACAGGAAAATCCTGTCGATGACCATGGCAACGTACTTCCAGTCATCCTCCACCTGAAGAGAGAACAGAAAGGACATCATGCAATGTGTGGAATCTAGAATCTAAAGCAGATGCAGTCAAGAAAAAAAGTTTACTTCCAACTCATGGATTTCACAAGAAACGTGTGAGGTAAATAAAAAGAAAAAAAAAAAACTTCTTAAGGTTAATAAAAGGATTAGGGAGAAAGTGTTGGCAACAGAAAATGTGAAATACAAAAAATATTTCTGGAATATCTTTACTTTTTAGGTTGTTTGTTGGTTGGAAAGCGTTTTAGAGCCAAGCACATTTTCCTGGTGCTATCTCTGGTTTTTCAGGTGTGCAAAATAAGATTATGATTATCCAGTGACCATAATGCTATTATGTATTTTGAGGAAGCAGTTTAACTATTCTCCAAGCCTCGAAGAAAGATGCGTGTTGCTGAGGAAGGATGAGGGCGACGCAACAAAGATATCAAGACCATCCAGAATGTGAGGACGACGTGCACAAAACCCTGCTTCTGGAACAAACAAGCAGCTTTAAACTCCAAATATAGCAGACGGAAAATGCATTCTGCAGTGTTTACAAAGGAAAGTATAATTTAACTATAACCACGCAGAAGTAACACACACTTTTGCATGAACAGGCATTTGTTGTGCAAACTGTGAGAACAAAACTTTGTCTCTTAAATGTAAAGATCTTTAGTCACAAAACAATATTGAACAGATTAAGGACAGTAAATCAGTGCATGTGTGAATTCATATACTGTATGCTGCAATGATAACAGTTCAGTTTATTGAATAAAAATATGGTAAAAGGACAAATTGTATTAATGAATTTATTTTTTTCCCCTTAAGAAACACTATCATGAAAAAAGTATGTGATAGATTAGGTGATTAGTTTTTGTATTTCCAGTGCTGACAGATCATCATGTTTTTTTCTATCTTATAAAATAATTATTTTGTTTAGAGATCACATTCTTCTTCATGTTTGAAAACTTGATCTTTGTTGCATAACATGTAATAAATTTAGCAAGTAATAAATTTAGAGATCTGACTTTTTGTGTTTTCATCAATAAGCAAGCAAGTTCACCTAATGCCACTTCTTTATAATTTCTGTCAGAAAACATTTATACTTTTACACCGAGACATTAGTTACAGCCTTCAGCATCACACACATCACCTCAGTCACTATAAGATCAAAAAGCTTGTTCTTGGCAGAAGAAATATCATTTTTTACTCTCATTTCACAAGAAAACAGTAAATCCAAAACTGAAGAAACAATAGTTGACACAGAATTGTTAATTCCACCAGAAAATGTCAGAAAGGCCATGATATTTTCTTATCTTATAAGATAGTAAGTCACTATAATAATTATGAAGCAGTTTGAGAGAGCTGTAAAACTGCTTGCATTTAAGACAGAAATCCACAAAAAGTGAAATACTTGAGCCCTTATTTAAGAGCTTAACACTTGATTGGAAAAACATACTGTTTACTAAAACGTAATTTTATTTATTTTTTTCTTATTATTAACATCAAACTAATGTTCTGATCATGTTAATACAACTACTTGTTCTGCTTTAATGTCAATTGAAATTTATACATGCAAATATTGGACTTGGTCTAGGTAGATTTATTATGGATTTTGCATTATGTAAGTTATTCATTTATTATTGTTTTTACATAAGATCTGTGCAGCATCACTTTAAAGCATCAACTTTCAACCGTCGCCCAGAGGCCTTTTCTCACTCTACACGACTTAACAGGCAGCTACTGCATACTAATTTTACGGTCTCATTAGGTCTTCTCCAGAGAGAAATTCTGAATCTAATGAGGATTAGAAACTTAATATAATATAAATAATCAATACACATGCCGAACTAAATGCTTGCTTATGTACCTCCTTGGCTTTGTTGCGTGTCCTCATGTTCTCGGCGATGTATTTCACGCTCTCGATGGCCTGCTTGATCTCTGGCGACACCACAGAAAAAGCAACAACAGCATTGACAGGCGACGAGGCGTTCAGAGGCCTCGGCGCCTTCGGTGGCTCCGCCTCTGGAGGCCCCTGAGCCGGGTTTGCCTGGGGAGGAGGTGGAGGAACCATCGGTGGAGGAACAGGAGTTGGCACCTCCTTGCCTCTGTAGGGACACCTCCGAGTCATGTCGCGGTTGAGGTCACGGTTCACGTCGCCATATTCCACACAGTTCATGGAGCCGCCAGCCGAGGAGGCCCCGCCTCCCCCCGAGCCACTTTCCAGCGGTGGGCATGCCATGCCTCCAGTTATGCCTCCCACACTTACACTTCCAGAGCTGCTTCCTCCTCCTATGCTGGTCTTTCTCTTCTTAATACCTCCGCCGGTGACTCCGCCTCCTGTCGCTCCTGTAATTCTGGCGGGTGATGAGCAGCCCTGGTCAATCGGCCGTCTCATCAGCATCACTCTGGGCAGCACCCCGAGGAACACCATCCTCACCCACTCCGGCATCGTGTGAGTCATTGGAGTACGGTAGTGGACATTCAGCACAAAGACAGTAATGACGATACTCAGAGTCACAAAAATCATGGTGAAGAGAAGATACTCTCCAATCAGTGGGATGACGAGCGACGTGGAGGGGATGGTTTCAGTGATGACCAGCAGGAACACGGTGAGGGAGAGCAGGACGGAGATGCACAGGGTGACCTTCTCCCCGCAGTCTGACGGGAGATAGAAAACCAGCACCGTGAGGAAGGAGATGAGGAGGCAAGGGATGATGAGATTTATTGTGTAGAAAAGAGGCAGGCGGCGGATGTAGAAGGAGTAGGTGATGTCTGGGTAGATTTCCTCACAGCAGTTATACTTAATGTCATGTTTGTATCCAGGTGCATCAATAATCTCCCACTCCCCACTTTCCCAGAAGTCTTTCAGGTTCACCTGGAAAATATACATTTAGAAATAAGCTCTATATTAGAAATGTGGCAATAATTAACAATTCAAGGGTATTTTTGTGTTACATATGTGTCACAAATAAACAAATATTGACACAATAGAAACTGTCATGTCAAACCTGCTGAATAACAACATAATCTCTCTATGTCTCAGCACAAAATCAAACTTAATTGGTTCCAATAGACCAGAAATTTTCCCTATTATTGATCTGCATTGTAGATCACTCATTATTTAACAATGTGAAAGCTGAGTTTTACAACCAAATTATTTCATGTTTGTACAATCATGTAATAGATTGTAAAATCGATTAAAGAATGTTTTTGGTAGGATGTGATAAATATGTATATTGTGTATAATGTGAGATGCTTCTATACTATATGAAAAGTATAGTGTCACAGCAGTAGAAGTTGTATGCTATAACCCGGTATGTCTCTATTTTTCACTTATGTGGAATTTTTCCTTTTATATAATCGCATGAGCCATATTTTTAATGCCAGAAGAAAAAATATTGACTAAAAAATATGTCTACAAACATAATACAATATACATATCCAAGATTTTTGTTTTCTTTTTTAATTTCTGACCTTTGAGCCAATGAGCACCAAGTCGATCTTTGCTTTGTCATACGTCCAGGACCCAAACTTCATAGAGCAGTTCTGGTAGTCAAAGGGGAAGTAAGTGATGTCCATTGGGCAGGAGGATTTGAATATAGCTGGGGGGACCCAAGTGATAGTGCCATCAAACTTCAGCAAAGCTTTGGTCTTGTCTTCTACAAGGAAGTCACCAACAGCACTGTGGGAGAACATTTCTGAGGTTATTACATTTACTCTAAACATCAGAGGCGTTTGAGCCAACAACTGGCATTGTAGCAAACATAAGTAACAAAAAATACCATCCAGTCTCAAACAGAAAATGTGTAAAACTTAGCCTGTTTTTTATCCTGATGTTTTTTATTGGTCTGTGTTTAAGGGTTAACATGTTTTAAAACAGAATTTCAAACAGACACGGTTTGACAAAAAAAAGTATCATCTGTTTATCAAAACATACTTGTTGTATAAGACAATATCCGGCCTCCAGATTTTGTTGGATGGAATTCGTATGTACTCGATGCCATCGTATTCAACGGGGGTCCATCTCAGTTTATAGTCGTTCCAAACCTGAAGGATATTAAAACAGAAACACTGACGCATTAATACACTTGAATTAAATGACAGCTATTCACGCAGGACATTTTTTACCCAGCTGCACATGTACATTAAAAATGAGAAATAAACAGCACAACACATAGCGAATAAAAAACACAGCAGCGCTTACATGTCTCAGCCACAGGTTAGTTTCCATAATTTGATTCACCTCGTCCTATAGAAAGAATATAAATGCTCAACAAATAATTTATGATAGATAAAAGAGCCGATGTACGGCTGATTCTGTGTTCTCACCACTTTAACAAGCTGTGATATGGACACTTCAAACTCCACCGTAACTGGATCAGACACATTTTCCACAGGTCGGATGAACTGGTTGTATCTTCGGAACAACCTACGGAATAATCTGTCCTCTGCCTTGGATGAGAAGCAGCCTGGAAAAAACAGAGGGAGATGACGTTGAAAAAATTAACAGATTAGCAAAAATGGCAAAAAAAAAAAAAAAAAAAAATGCCACTTTACATTGACTGAGTTAAACTGGGGCTTTGTGGAGCTGTCTATGATTATCAGTGCCAGCAAATTAAACCTGACACTAATACTGCAGAAAGGTCACCCCTCCAAACAGATTTATTTTCAGTCTGCAAACAGAAAGTTATTATAGGGAGTCAAAGATTAATGTTTTTCTCTCATCAAGGCTACATTTCCCAAGCATATGAGTCAGTAACAAACAGGCAGAAGCTGATGAAAATTTGATACAAATATGGTGGTTAATGATGTGTAAGTCCTCATAAAATCTATATGTTTCTTTGTCTCCTACTGGTTACAGGATAAATAAAATACTTCTTGTTTCCTTTAAAGGTTACTTTATTACTTTCGAACTGACCTAAAAGTGAAAAGTTTAATCTGATTTAATGTCTGAGAGTGAGAATGTAAACAACTGTCTTTTCACCCCATGAATGTAAATATCTTTTTTCAGATGTATGCAATAATGTCATTGGACAGTCAGAGCATTAAGTTGAGCTCCATGAAGACTTCAGCAGCCTTTTCTTACTCAGTCAAATCACACTGATTCCAGTTTATTCCTACAGCATAAAACCAATGCTTTCATAAGACATTATAAAAACAAGTGATAAAACATTGAACTGGATGCTGAAATGAGAAGGAGACGGTGTAAAGAGGCCAGTGCAGGTGGGGAATGTTTCTTGTCTTAGCAGGCAAGGTGCTGAGCTTGCTGCTTCGCTTGCTGCTTTTGGTAAATAAAGGTTATAAAGAGTCTGTGTGGAAAACACAACATTCTGCAGGAGAGGTTCTTTGTTTATTCCTCAAAATGTCTCAACAAAACCACTGAAAATACCTTATCTTTACTTCATCTTTCCCTTGACACCATCAGTCAGTAAAATCTGTTATGATTTGCTATACTGCAGTAATGACAATAGACTGGGACATACACTCTAACTATTAGTGTCCAAACTGCAGCTGTTTCAGTTTATTTTAGGAGAAACTGAACAGCTTGTACCCTATGACAAATAGATCCTTTTATTTGCAGAAGCTATTTGTGCGGTAGCCCCGTGGACTCAAATGATAATTTAGTGATGACTTTATTTACAATCTGACAAAAACTTAAGCAAGTATAAAAATGGAGCTCAATTTTAAAGAAGTTCTCATTTTGAGCTTTGCCAATCCCTTCTAATATGATATGTTTGCATTTAAAACCGTGGCAGAAAATGGTCTGTTCTCTCTCTTTTCTTGCAGGATGTTGACAGAGCTTTTCGCTGCTGAACTGTCCATCTCTATCAGTGTAGGATTTCAGTCAAAGCAGAAAAAATATCCTCTGCAGAGGTGTGTGTGGGAGACTGAGCCGAAGATCAGATTGTGAAAAACTGCCACAAGTAATGATTGTGGTGGCACACAGACCTACGTCTGTCTGAGCAGAAAATGTTGCCTCACGTGGGACAGCATGCAGTCACGCCACCGGAGAAAAGTTATAAACACAGGAGACAGGTCTACTGAGGCTTCGCTTATACTTTAAAATAATCTAAACCAATGATCTTTTATAATATGTTCAGAACCCCTTGGTTTTTTTGTGTCTTTGAACAACAACATCACTAATGCATGTAAGAAGCAAACATGTTGAAAATCTAAACATGAAATTTCCCATCACAGCTTTCAAGTCAAGTAGAGATGTGCATATTATTGCAGGCTTTTATGAAACCATCAAAAACAGGCTCTTTATTCACTTAACTGAAGGGCTTCAGTTAAGAAATTCACTTTTTTACATGAAAAAGATAAGGAGGACAAATTCGATTTGCAGAGATATAAACAGTCACTAATAAACAGCTTCATTTTAAACAACCATATAAAACATAAATTCATCAGTGAGTCCATTTATGCTCCACAAATCAAAAAAGCTTCATTTTAATATTCTCATTTACCTATTATGCTTTTCTCTGCACATAATATTCATACTAATATAAGTAGGAAATACTGAAAGGACATCAGCTTGTACTATTTGTTCTTTAAGAAAGTATTAGCTATAATTAAAAATAAAAGTCTTAAATGTCAGCTGAAGAAAGGTGTAGCCAGATTTTTTTTTTTTTAACATCAAAACAAGTGCAGTTAAGATCTTTCATCATGAATAGTATAAAATATAACAAAAACAAAGTCTTTTTTGTGTAGTTGGCTCATTGGTTGGTGTCTTATTCCCAGCAGTGTTGGGTTTATTATTCTTCTAATATGGCTGATGTTTACCAAAGCATTCTCTGATAAAACTGGGCTGTCTGAAGAAGTTCACTTTAATCAAATCTGGACAATGTTAGAGGAACCTTTGTATTGAAATAAATGTAATATCCGCTGTTCATACAGCAAAGTCGTAAGCATGTCTAATGAGAGTATCGTGATGAACATCTTCCAGACATCCTGAATCAGTTCACTTGTTCACGTTCTCTAAAACCTACTGCCTTGCCGGAGCAGGAAAAGTCCTCTAAGAGATGAGCTGTGTAAATCTGCACAGATCTAGCTGGGTCTGATAACAACACTGCAGCTCTGATGTTACAACAAGCCCCAGCTCACCTCAGGGGGGGGGCAGTTTCATTATGATGTCTGAGCAAACCAAACAATAAGATCACATGACTGCAGGCAATATGCAGTCCGACATAGAGGACAAAACCAGAATCCAGTGGTTCTGCATCAAACAGCAGAATTTGCAGTAGCTGTTTGATATCACTAATTTAACAGGCAAATTTTATCTGGTGTAATATTTTATTTGATTTTCATTCAACAAAGGAGTTTGTTTGTGATGAGTAATGAGACAGGCATCTCTTAAAAGCTCACAAAACAACGTAAAAGTAGCATCAGTTTTGAAAATGGTTTTTGAATGCTTCCATAATGATTTAACTTGGTGAACTCCAAGTCTTTGAAGTTGAAAGGGCTCATTGCCATCACCCTAATTTTAACATTTTCAAAGCATTTTAAAAATAAGAATTCAATGCACAAGTTTGAAGTTATGGTGGATCTTCCCTCATCAACACCCAGGACTATCAAACAAGCGTCAGGTACAATTCTGGCAGAAATCTTTGCTTTTCTTGGCCAAGTTTGTAAAGCTTGCGTGATAGCTGGAACTATTTTAAATCATAAAATGTAACTTTTCAGAAACCCCTCAGAAATAAGTTTCTTCAAAAGCCAAAATTGTTATCAGATTCCCTTTATTATCACCTTTCTGACTAGCTCTTTGTAGATCAACTACTTTCAGCAACCCTTGTGTAATTGATGTATTAGTCACAATTTAATAAACTGAAAAATAAGAACTGTTTGCGCAAAGGGAACTAAACCCACTAACATCTCATTACCGTGCTGCTGTAAAGTCTATAAGTTTCCTCAGGTCACTGGCTGAGGCGAGCTGCTCCTTAAAACCTTAATAAAATGATGTTTCTCTGGAGACACTTGTGTAATTTCAGCTCTTGGTACCTGCCTTAAAAACTGCCCACTGCTTGCCGATTTGCTGCTGCGCAGAACTTTGGTAAAGCCTGTAATTGGCTGAGGGAAATCCAGGGCAATTATAATCAGTCAATTAATTGGACCTTTTGTTCTTTGTTGCATAGAAAAAGTCAAATAAATCCTCTCTTGGAACAGTAACCCCCTAATTCCCTGTACTTTTTCCTTTTCAGGGACAATCTGAAGTATTCTAGGCTTAAGAGTGTTACATATAACCTCTTCTCTCCTTTACCCTTCAGATGATCGTGTGTAACTTCTGCTTGCAACATTTCCCTAATATGTAAAGTAACGTTTAAGTGTGCACAGTGAGTAATTCTAAACCAAGCATTTGAAACCTGCTCATGCGTGAATAAACACATGCATTGTCTAAGAGTCCTCTATGTAATCAAAGGATAAGCTAAGCTAATAAAAACATAAGGCAGAGTCCTTTTTATGCGGCAGGCCCAGAGGCATTAGGGGGTTTGGGGGGGCATTGCCCACCCATGGAGTCAGCCGTGCCCCCCCTGGACTTTGTTTGTTGTTTTTACCTTAGAATGGCCAACTCTCTGTTATTCCTATATCGATTTGATACAGTAGGGGATTCCGCACTTCCCACATCTGTGCCTTCTGTCAAAACTGTTTAATCCGTTGTTAACAAGTCGTAACCTGTTTTTCCGAGTCAAATTTAAACGCAACATGAGCGCTAAGACGCTCGTGCTCTGCACCTGTGCGGCAACAAAGGAGACCTGCTGCTGCTGTGCAGAGCCACTCTGGTGTGTGTTAGAATCATGGCAGCAAACCAGCAAAACGCAAAGAACTTTGCACCATTTTCCCCAAAGCTAACCGACTGAGTTGAATAATGCTGTTCAATACAGGTAATGTTCGCTAAAAGATGACTAGCTAATACCAGTACAGCTTGTAACAAGTATTCTGTAGGTTACTGATGTTGTTATGTTAAAAGTGTGTAGTACTTGTTACACTGAGTAACCTTTTTGGAAAAAAAGCACTTATATGAGTAGTTTTACTGCACTCTACCTTTTTCTTCTACTTGAGTAATATTATTATTGCCAATTTTGCCCCCCAAAATAAGCCGATGCTCCCCTGCAGAGAAAAGTGAATTTTCAAAAATTGCATCGCTATGAAGATTGCTGCATCTTCATAGCGATGCAGCAATGCTCATAACATAGTATTTTTTTCAACGAAGTTCAACGAGTGTACAGAATCATAACTGAGCATGAGCTCAAATTCAGTGAATCACAGTACCAGATAAATAAAAACAATTTTCCTAATGATGTTTACTTAAAGCTAAGTAAACAACATGAGCAAGGCAGAAAACACTGTAATGTTGAATAAAAAAATCAGTGTTTTGGATTTAGACTTACTTGAAAATACTTAGCTTGTGCTATTTTACAATCTGAAATGTTTTATAACATCAGTTGAGTCAAGTCAAACAATCAAGCATTTCTCTTTAAGGAAACGCAACACTGACTGAGACTTAGCAAGACAAACAGTGAGTGTGTTAGTTTTTTCTCTTGTGGCTTCAGGAGGAGCGCGCTGCAGAAAGACCCACGGCCTGTGGGAGACTCTTTGATCAGACATGCGGTTAACAGGATGAGCCTGGGAGCCTGTGGTGGACAGTCTGAAGGAACTAATTACCCTCCAAAAATACACCACTGACAGAGAGCGAGAGTATACGGAGAGGAGATACAAAGAGAGAGGGAGGCAGTGGCATGAGGAGATAGGAGGAGAAAATTGACAGCAGAAACATGCAGAGAACAGCCAGATAGCATGGGTCTCCTCTCCAGGGGATTTGATGGCCTGACTTTGACACGCTCAGTGACTCAAAAGAGGATCCACAGTGATTACTGCATTAGCCATGCCCATCCAAATGAGCACGAGCTGCAGTACGAGACTCTTCATATAGGAGAGCTAAGTGAATTGTATAATTGTGAGCACAGGTGCCTTTTAAACTCAGTCTACAGTTCATCCTGTAGACTGAGTTTAAAAGGAAAAATAAATGTATATATATATATATATATATATATATATTCTAAAACATCATTGTTGACATCTTTGCAGATATTTTTCTCAACCCATTTGTTGCTTTTATCATAAAGGATTAGATAGTGACTCTATGAACTGATCCAGTCAATTTAAGCTCTGAAAAAATAACATAATTCTCCTCTTTTAAAAATGACTTTCTCAGATTATAGCTGTAATTTGAGTTTAAAATATGTTTTCCTAGCACTGATCCTCAAGTTCCTGAATGTTTTGTTTCTCTGGAAGGACAAGAAGAAGAAATTAACACTCATTTATAGAGACTGAGAGCTTCATCGGTTTTACAGGTAAAAGGGAGGGTAGAAATATTGTAAAATTCAACTGTGTATGCTAGCCTTAAAACTTTGAGACATTATGAAGCGGGTAGGCCAAATTAAGAAGATTTTTTTCAGTAGCATAGCAGAAGCCTGTTTAAAACGTGTAACCCTCAGCTGCACAGCCACGGAAATACCAGCAGGATATCCATACATGTCAAATGTGTCTTCGAGAGACGATGGATCAGGCTTATCTATCACGTCTGTCAGTCACACTGACTGAATCAGGACTCAGGGAAGATGCTGAGAACATGTCTCAAAGTCACAGGAAATGCAAAAGTTTGCTCCTGTTTTAAGACCTTCAGGGATGCAGATGTCTTTGTTGTATAATCCTTTCAATGTCTCTGAAACTCTTTCTTTTTCTTATTTTTCCCACTTTGCTGTACACAAGTCGAGAGTCTACTCCTGAAAGCATAGATCACCATACACTCACAATCTGTAATTTGTTTTGAGTTCTGAAATTAATATCCATGAATTCTTCAATGATACTCCTTCAAAATCCATTGCATCTGCCTCCGAATCCTTTAAGTTTTCCATAGACTCCCACCTGTGCATTTTGCAAAGAAGAACAGGCAAAATATGCAGTCAATCTATGTGGAAAGCCAGTGGATCTTAAGCTCAGAATATTATAGTGTTTTATTCATTTTAGTCTTTTGCTATTTTTATGATAGTTATTGTTTCATCACAAAGACAAAAAGATCACAGGGTTCATATGCAGACTCAGGATTTTGTGATCCTGTTTCATTTGATTGCATCAAATTTAGTTTTTTTTTTTTGTTACTTCTCCCAGTGCTTGGAAGTCGTAGATCTTTTGAGTCAAAGAAAAGAAAAAAATGATCATCCACAGAGCTGTTGTTCTTCAGCTGCATGTTACTAGTTACCATTTCCACTTCCTATTAACATTTCCATCATTTTCCATCAGTTGCTGCATTTATCAATCTGCCATCCACTTCTCAGAGTGAGACATTTGGTTTCTGGAGAGCAGAATGTAATTATGATCTTATCACGAGAGGACAGGCTTTGTTAGACAGATTAAAAAACCCAAATTACCACATTATATTAGAAAATGTACTTATAATATCAGGCTAATAAGATAATTAGCTTGTGATCTTGAGATATGAGAATTTAAACATCGCTATTCTCTGAACTCAACAGGAGTTCTCACAACCATCATACAAACTACATATAGAAATATATATATGTTAGTGTTTAGTCGCAAATACAAACTTCACACAGGTCAATGCCAACCAGATATATTTGCGACTACTGAGAAAACTGAAGACAGTTTAGACAAAACTCCTTTCAAAAATGTGACTTATATCTTTCTGAACTGAAGATTAAACGGTACGTAGAATTTGCCAGGTTAGTCCAGTCAGGAGGAGACTGAAGATGCAAACAGATGAGAGTTTCAAAAATGCTTTTGTTTTCCAACCAACAGCTGAAATTTAAACAATGTTTTTCTGCAAGAATAAATTCACTGACAGCAAGCTTGATATGCAAAGAAAGTGACCGTTTTTAACAGCCTATTTAAGGAACAGAAAGTTTGGGCTCTCCTCCATCTAAGGCATCTCTTTTAGAAAAAAAAAAACACTTTCTTTTTACTTTCTTTACTGCCATACTGGCATCCTGAAATGTACCCCATGCACTTCCCAGCATAAAAGAGGAGGGTGCCCCAGAAGATTTTGACAGTCTTGAAGAAGATGTGAGTTTGGGTCTTTAAATCTGAGGGCACCATGATGTTTAAGCCCGTCCATGGGAAGGTGGAAAAAATCGTTTGCCTGTGATGGCTACACTCCATGTGTGCACCAGCGTTTGGTTGCAATAATCACATGACAATCGTGTTAAGAGGATCCTCAACCTGCCTCACAGCCACACACTAGCATACACACACACACACACACGTACACACTGGTTGCCTGTCAGGCTTTAATGCAACTATATTGCTTCTGGGAGCGAAACCAGAGAGCTTTTCTGTAGTGCACAGCAAAGCTCAGATGAGCATTTAAGTCTTTGGAGCCAATATAGTAGGTGATAGTGGGATGTGAGTAGACAACCCTATACAAAAATGCTTTGATAAGCGTTACAGAGCTAACAACAATATTTGTCTGATTCTTGAAGTGCAACCAAGGCAGCAGATTCAAAGCATTCCCTTCTAATGAGTTGTGATTTTTTTAAATTATCAGCAACCTGCAGCTCCTGCTCTCTGGGGCCCAGTTCGTTCGGAGGAAGCAGATCCTCTTTGCACTGTTAACATGCAGCCACAGCCTATTAAAATGCACAGTGAAGTGAGATAAGGGGTCAAGTATAAACTACAATGCGGATTAGATGAGGAAAAACGCAGGCGTGGCTGAACATCTCCCTCAGCTATTTTGTGCTGGAGATGATGCAGACGAGAAGCTGCAGGGAAATGCATTATGTAGTCTATCTCTAATCACTCCCTTTCGGAGCTGAAGGAACCCATCCTGTCCTAGAATATGACGATGCACACCGCCAATCTATCCCACAGGCTGAAAATTTGTTTTGAATGTCATATTTCCAACAAACACCTCGGTATTTAACAAGTCTCTTAGTCGCTTCCTCTGAGCTACTTCAGTCAGATTCTATTTTTAAATGAAATACCCCAATCCCATGAACCGCGGATCAGCATCTCCTCTGTTTTGGGGACGAATCACCAGATCCTGGATAGAATGAGACAATACCTTTTGAAGCCCAAAAATCACATCCCCACTGGGAGTGAATGTTTATACAGAATGTATGTCAGTGGGTATTTTGAAGTAATTTCTCTGAATGAACAGTTGCTATTGAAAATGACACAATAGAGATTTATGAGTAATAGGACAAAACAACAATACACTATTTGTTTCTCTTTTTATTTTTTCCACTAAATGCCAAATTAAAAACTTCTGAGAAAAACTGTATTTAATCTCTGTTGAGCAAAATCTTACACTGTCACACTTTCAAGGCATTGCTTTCGTCTGAGATTCTCTAAGTTCAAGGACAAAGCCGCAGCAAATCTGTAATGCTAAGGAGAATGACAGAGGAGTATGAAAGAGGAAGTCGGGAGAGTTTATCCCACAGATTTTGTAGGGGAAACCAATCCTCCCTTCAACTACATCTCTGTGTCAGGTTACAGGATGTGAGAAGACACTGACTTTCACACAGCAGACATGGCATGATCACATGGACGCACTTAATGCTGCTCCCAATGGGAGATCTGCAGGAACCACATCTGGAACAGACTTGAAGCCGCATGCAGGGCTTTGAAGCTAAGAAATTACACTGACATTGACACTGAGTACATAATGTGTGAAACTGAAAAAAAAAAAAAAAACACATCTGTCCCGTTCTGAAAATCCAAAATCGGCCCACATGATCTGTGGATTTGTTGTCATGTATATAGCGAACAGAATAGCATAAAGTAAAACATGATATGTACAAAGTACTGAGGAAGAGAAACTAAGACAAAAGGAGCAGAAATGAGGCTCAAAAGGAAAAACAAACCAAGAGCAAAATAACACACATCTAAGAGAAATAAATACAAATGTACAAAGAACAAAACAAAGAGAAGAGACTAAATAAATGAACTAAAATGGCTATCTTTCCAACATTGAAAGAATAACTGAAGAAGGAAAGACTCCTCAAACATGAACAAAAAACAAGGAAAGGATCAAAACACAAAAGAAAACCTAAACGACGCAGGTAAGGATCGTGACACCATTGAGTTTTTGCAAAAATTGCAAATGAGTGTTTTAAATCTCTTTGGAAAACTTGGCCCAGTTGTTCTTTCAGAATTATTTCAGTCAATTTGATTCAGCATCGCTGTAGAGCAGGGGTGGGCAATTCCAGGCCTCGAGGGCCTGGTCTCCTGCAACTTTTAGATGTCTCTCTACTTCAACACACCTGAGTCAAATAATAAAGTCATTAGCAGAACTCTGGAGAACCTGACTGCATTTAGGGGTGATTCAGCGATTTGATTCAGCTGTGTTGGACCAGGGAGACATCCAAGAGTTGCAGGACACCGGCCCTCGAGGACCAGGATTGCCCACACCTGCTGTAGAGTATTGAAAATAAACAGCCTGTTTAAAGTCATTCATAAAGTCATAAAGTATATTAAGTCTTAAGCCAGCGTGAATGTTTTCTCTGAGAAGTTTGAAGGCTCAACACTGTTCCATATTGTTTCTCCATTTGTTTGTGATGATTCTCAGTGCGGTTGGTAGGTGCCTTGATTTCTTTGAAAATAGCTTTGTAACCCCTTCTTGACAGAGAAGTCAAGGCATTGTGCATCTGCCTTCATTTGTTTGCATGTTCTATCGTCGGGTTCAACAATAAATGTGTTCGGAGCAAACCGAACACGTCCGGAATGAAGTTGTGGTGACGTTTAAAACAGGAGTAAAACAACACATTGTGTGTACGTCTTATAAAGATGTGAACGTCTCTTTTTCAGTCAGCAGCAATTGAAGAAGTTCAATCATTTGCTTTGGGGGAGCTGCAGGGACACAGAGTCCATGTGAAAAAAAACTTCAAACAGATCAGCAATGAATTGTGGATTCTACAAATCTGGCCTTCATGAAAGAGTAAGAATAAATTTCATTAGGAAAGAAAAACACCCGATGCTATTTTTTTTTTTTCCAGCAGGGACAAGGAAGCTTAAAAGAGTTGAGGGAAAGGTTGATGTAATAAAAGGCAGTCTAAGAATAAAACATATTGGAGGTTTAATATGAAGACTTGAGACTGAGATGGAAACTCACCTTCTAGCAGAACAAAGACCCAAAACAAAACGTCAGAGCAACAATAGAACAGTTATAGTCACAAATAATGCTATATCAAAATGGCCCAGTCAAAGTTCAGTCCTACCAAATGGGAAGACTTGAAAATGATCTTGTTTAACCACGGGAAAAGCTGGTTGAAACATATCTTGCAGCTGTAAATGTTGCAAAAGGTGATTTTAAAAAGTATCGACTAAAACGACCTGAATGTTCATCCACACCGCATTTAATGTGCCACAGATTGTGTTCATTTATCAAATGTAACACAATGAGGTTAGTGTTTAAAAATGTGAAAATGTGTCCAGAGGACATGAATAGTTTTGTAAGGCACTAGCCTCCAGCAGGACAGATATTAAGACATCATTAAGACATAAAACAGTCGTCATTTTGGGCATGGACGTTCCTCTTATGTGAAAGCAATGACTGTGAAAGTAACAATATATTCGTCATCTTGATGTTCACCTCTTTTGGTACTCCCAGTCCCAGTTTCATTTTAGGATCTTATGTATGAGTTATCAAGAGCTCTAAGAGAAGCAGCACGTAAACAAACCTGGAGCTGCCAGGTTTCATGATTTTATTTAAAAATACAAACTAATACCTGCATGCTTTCTAAATGGGACAGAATATCTGATGTTAAAATGAGAACCTGTCCTCGTTGTGTTGCTGCTGCGCTCCTGAACTCCCAGAGGAATTTCAGGGCGACTTACTTGCTTCAGAGCTATTTGTCATGGTCAGAATGCCTTGTTGCAGAAATGCAGTACAACTTGGCTCATGAGCTGAAGTTAACTTTTGCCAAAAAGAAAACATTCCAACTTATTTCTCTATGAATGCTTATTCAGAGTGAAAACATCCATTCCTTTTTACTTTTTTCTTCTTTTTTTATTGCGTAAGAGCGCAGAGGAGTTAAGTTCTTTCGTTATTTACGGAGTAAGAGGAAAAATAATTAGATGAGTATGAAATAAAAGTGAGATAAGCAGCGATACTTGTTTGCGTCTCGATCAGATGAGGAGCGCGGTCTCTTCTTACCTTGCGCTGCGAGGAGCACCATCAGCAGGAAGACTGGGAGTTTGCCGAAGAAATCCATCGAAACATCTGAGCCTGGCGATGCCTTAATTGGATAAAATTTGCTGTCGGGCAGCGGGCTCCAGTCTCTGTTCACCTGCAGAGGTCTGTGAAGCCTGAAGATTCCGCTTTTGCTTTCCTTTACGCGTAGAGGATGGTGCGCTGCGCCGACATGGACAACTTCTCCTCCCCTCCACCATCCCCAGCTCCTGCTCACAGCGCACCCTCCCTCTCACCCTGTGGGTAAACTTGGCGACCTGACTCACAGCGAGTCAGAGACGATGAAATAATTAAATTATTATTATTTTATTTATACACCATCAGGCTCGTCTGGAGGGCTGTCCTTGCGAAGGCGATGGTTATATTGCATGTCCAATACACAACAGATGTCCCTTTTGCGTATGCATTCCAAAAAGAGGAAGGAAATATTCAAAAATGACTGAAAGTATTACAATGGCTGCATACCTGCACAACGAAATGATCCCGTGTTTTCACCATCGAGCTGCGTTTGGCCCATTTAGTCACTTAATTGATTTTGTAGGCACAACAATGCTGAGGCGGCATAAAGCATTAGCTGCTCCATAACAGCATCTAAGAGGGCTGCAGAGTCTGCCCATTTCATATAATGGAAAGCTTTTGATGTTCATCATGAAATAGCAGTGAAAATATTGAGGCAAGTCCAGATTAAATACTGCTTCATCTTTGAAGGGAAGCTGACAGTGCAATGGACAGAAGAAAACAGCAGGACTCTTAATCTACATGTACAATGTGCTTTTATATGTTGGTAGAAAAATCAGCGTCATCCCATAGTTTTTCCTATTGAACTTCTTCACATTTTTTGACAGGAAACCAGTGTGTTTCATTTTTTTTTATAATGGAAGGAAAATGATGGTGTTTTTGCAAAGAAACATCTGCAAAGTGTGCAAGATGGCTTGCATCTTGATTTATTCTCTTTGCCCCTAAATAAAATGAAGGAAACTGATCAGCTTTAGGAGGAAAACAATTAGTAAAGAATGCCATGAGTACTGAACATAAGTGAACGATCATCACTGTGAACACTAAGGAAGGTTGAGGATAAATCTGTGATTTTTTTTTTAAAGCAGAATCAGGATGTAAAACAACATCCAAAGTTTGGAAGATCTCACAGAACAACGTTCAGTCCCTCATCGAAAAGTAGAAAGGATATGGCACAAGTGCAAACCAACTAAAATGTGGCTATCCACCTCAACTAACAGCCTGAATTTGAATTGTTTTCAAATTCAATTCAAAACCATTTTATCCATCAGTTTGATTTTATGAAGAATCCTTCTGAAACATCATCTTGAGTGTTTCTGCAGGAGTCTTCAGAACAGAACCAGCCTTATTTCTTCCTCTTTTCTCTTTCTAGACTTTCTTCTATGCTAACTGTGGAGGAGTTATCATAGACGCTGGTAAAGACAATATTCATGAGATCAGCAGCTGTAACTGTAGTGAGAGGTGGTTCAGGTGGGAAGAACACAAAATTATGATACAATCAACACATTTTTAGAATGAAATTGTCCTGAAAAAAATGTGCACAACTTTGCCTTTGTAACATAAGATCTCAATAAAAGATATTCATGGTCTCATTACATTGCAAAGCGCTGCTTAGGGCACATTTAATCAGTCAGTGAAACCCTCAGTTAATTTATTACACTTGATTTTGCTTTCTGTTTTCACTACACAACGTATATGTTTGTACGCATGAACACGTCCATTGGCTATATAAAGGAGTGCGAATCGGTTCAATCAATTAGCAACTCTGACAAAATGTGTTTATTTTTCCATCACCCTGTTTGAGAGAGAACTTGTACATTTTTAGCCGCGAGTGTCCGCCACAGGCATTGGCTTTGGAAGCTGTATGTGTTTACAGTCAAGAAGCAAAGAAGAAACTGAACTAGTCACCACACAAAAGATTTTTTTATGAGTTTCTGAAGAAAAAGTCCAATTAAAGCATGAATAAAAAAACCCCAGGAAAACAAGAGGGGTGTATAGAAGGTGTGATCAGTAAGAGAGAAAGACATCTAGTGTAAAAAAGGTCAGAAATAGCAGGAGAGAAGAAGGTGAGATTCTGGCTTGATGTGCCTCAGCAGAACAGACTCTCTTAGTTTTAACAACAATTAGTACAACTGGAAGTGAAGGGAGTTTTTTCTTCTACTGACCCACTTAAGTTGCTTCATTGCTATTTTTGAAGCTAAGATTTGAGGTTTTATCCAGTTTATTTGTGTTGCTATTGTTTGTTCTTTTTGACAAGTGTTTTATGCCTCCTTTCCTGGTCTCTATAGGAAAAGTCAGTGCTCTGATGTTGACTTGATGCATGTCATGTTGAAAATATACAAAGATTTCCCATGGCATTGGTGTATAAAAGACAAAAAGGCGTGACTCTTAACTTGTTTCTTTCATTGACGTTTGGTCCTGAAATCCCTTGTTCTTGCATGTTTTTAAAGTTTTAACTTTAAAGTAGCAGGTTTTCAGGAATACATGAAGCTAAATAGGTGGAAATATTTTGATTGAAAAAGAAACTTAGGATTTTCTGATCTGACAACTGCAAGAGAAACATTTTTGCCGTTTGCTTTTAATCCTTCTGTCAGTCGAGAAGGGTTATTTCAGTTACATACAGTAAACAATAAAATGCAACAAAAGAATCTGGGATGTGTTTCTCATATAAACATATTTTTCTTATCTCCAGTTAATCTGGAGAAAAGAGAACCCTGACCATTTTGTTTTTCAAGTGAAAAAGCAAAAGAAAATCACAGAAGACACAATCACCATGCTCTATGACTTTTGTCATACTTACAAGCACACATTTCCTCTCATCCATCAATAAATACAATGTTCAACAAAACGCAGCATCAGAACTCAAAACAGAATAGAATAGAATAAAAGCCTGTCACTAACTTTATTAATGCAATAATTAATTATATGATTTTCTTCAGTGTATTTTAAGATTTCAATACAAAGTGGAGGATGTTATTTAAATATAACTTCATCTTTCCTTTTTTCTATCCTTTAACATAATCTAAAAATACTTAGCCTTCTTCCGGTAATTTCTTTCTTTCCTATGCTCAATCTAATCCGCTGCTCCACCGTCCGATAACCTCTTCTTGAAAGCTTTCATCGTCCCCTTCTGCCTGCAGCTCGTCCCAAAGTGCCAGTCACGCTACACTCTTCAACCCTGCGCTCTTTCAACACATTCATCCTCAGATGTAGCTGCCTCCCGCATCCTCATCGCCGCTCACTTCTTCTGTCTCCAGCTCAAGACTCATTAAGGTCTCAGATAGTCCTGCTTACTGTCCCTTAACCCAATGTCCACTACAGGAAGCCTGCATGGTCATGCTGTCGCTGAATTCAGCCACTGGCGGTTAATTAAGTGTCTTCACTGCTGTCTGATTAAAACTCATCGGTGCTAATTAAACAGCAGTTCCTCTCTCTCGTGTGGTTCTGCCTTCCCACATCAATCATAAAATAAAAATTTCTAGTACATACATGTGAATAAAATTTAATTTTCTTTATATTTAAGTTCATTACGAGAACAATTTGTGCATCTTTCCTTTTCATTTTCAAACACATCCATGCAATGTGATTCATTTTTATAAAACAATCAACTCCACAAAGCTTTTCTTTCTATCACAGACAATGTCACTGCAAGCCATTTTTGATCAGTTTCAATTGATCAAAAATGTGTCCTGCAACTCTTGGACGTCTCCCTGGTCCAACACAGCTGAATCAAATCGCTGAATCACCCCTATATGCAGTCAGGTCCTCCAGAGTTCTGCTAATGACCTTATTATTTGACTCAGGTGTGTTGAAGTAGAGAGACATCTAAAAGTTGCAGGAGACCAGCCCTGGAGGCCTGGAATTGCCCACCCCTGCTCTAGTATCTCGTTTGGCCACTAGAAGGCAGCCTTCAGCCCTTTAATCTGTCATCAGGTCGCAGGCCTGAGGACATATTTGTTTCTGTAACAGTGATGCCTGAAACCCACTTTAGATCTCTGTACAGCATTTGGAGGAAGGGCTTGCCTTTACTGAGAGAAAGACTGATGACAGTCTGATTCAACGGCATGGCAGCTACACTTTATGTGACGCACTAATGTGGTACATAAATATCGACCTCGGAGCTGAAATGGCTATAAATCCTGAAGGAATGTCCTGTGGAGGGTGATGGAGATGAGAGCAACAGCCAAATACAGGGAACGTACTGCCACGGTGGCTTGCAGAAAATATTCACAACTGCCGCTTGACTGTTTCCATCTTTTGTCACAAGAGACGTACAAATATCAACGTATTTTATTGGTATTTTGTGAAATAGATGACAAAAAGTAGTCTATTATTAGAAAGCTCAATTATATGCAGATTTCAAGAAAAAAAAATAAATCTAATGCAACTCATCCCTTTTTCACCCTGGCCAAATAATTTTTTTATATTCAAAGTGTAAAAGGTAAAAGTATTGGTAGGCTTTGTCCTACCCACCCAGAAGAAGGTGAATGGAATAGAATAGACGATGTGTGTTAATATCTTTTTCTATTTTATTTGTTGCTAAGATTTTAAAAAGATACAAAACAAATTTGTCACTCAAAAAAGAAATACATTTAAAATTGTGTTCCATATTTTTAGATATTTTATAAAAATTTCAGTAAAAAATGCCATTTCCATTATGTCATTGGCACGTACAGGATGTTCTTGCACAGTGAACGCTCACATACATTTATAATATGTTTGTCTTTCAGAGAAAATGAAATGTTTATTGATCTCCAGCCGGACTCTCAAGCGGTCTTTAATGTCAGCTCCTCAGCCGATCCCTCAGGCAGCAGAAGTCCACGTGTCTCGTTTCTGACTGACCTTTATCATTGCTGTCGTCCTCGATTCCATGTCTCTTATTCCCCTCTTGTCTTCCTTCCTCCACCGTTCTGGTTTCAACTCTTGTCACATTTTATGAAGCTGCAGTGTTAACAACTCCATCTGTCCGTCTCTTTTTCAGTGTCTAAGTTTGGCCTCTGAATGATGGACCTGGACGCAGCAAGGCTCCTTTTCACAAGATGCTCTTCCAAATGGGTCACTGCCGGCAGTCACACTCACTGAATGATAAAACTTCCAAAAATCTACTTTTTAAATTGACAAGATAAATCATGTTATTCTCAAGAGCAGAACTGACTTTTCAGGTAGCATCACTGAGTTCATTTTTGACAAGCCTGGAGTTTGTATTTACGGTTGGTTCGTTTAATATCAGGCATCGGCTCTAAAAGACGCACAGGAAGCAAACAGAAAGCTGTAAAAGTCAAATCTTGCTGAGAGGCAACAGGTGAACTTAAGAAAATTTGAGTGACAATCCGTTTTCCATTCATCGTCATCATTGTTGATTTTCTGTCTGAATAAAATAGTTTCCTCTCAATCTTGAGACCTTTAACAAACATTTCATTACTTCATTTTAAGCACATAAAGGCTTGGTTAGTTGTTTACCTGTTGTTAAAGGAAACCAAAGATAAATAAGGAAACTGTTTGTCAACAAAACCACTTAATCCAAAAGATTATTTCACAAATTTTGCCAAAATTAAAAAAAAAAAACAGTAAAGCCTCCAAATTAAATTTGAAAAATGATGAGAAAACAGGCTAGAACAAATAAACAAGAATCAAGATATAGGTTAAGGCTACAGGCCTTGACATAAAAATAGGTTTCATCGACAATAGGAACAGACATTGAGTCATCCCCCATTGATTTAACTTCACATAAATCTTTAAATGTGGTTTTGATCATTATTTTAAAAGCTTTCTATGAATTCTTCTAATATTTTAAGTTTTACCTCCTTTTTTTCACAGTTCCTAAGCAACTTTTTTTATTCAATCATTAACTCTGACATTTAGGTCATTCAGTCATAAAACGACGTCTAACTTCTAATATTGTTGAATATTTGTTCAAATATCGAACAAACCAATATTTGAACAAACAAATATTGGTTTGTTCAATATTTACCAGTCAAACTTGGCAAAACAATGACATCTAAAATGAATCATTGGGCATTTCATTACCCAGCCACTAAAAAGATACAGTTTGCCCCCATGTTACTTCAGTTTAGTCTACAATCCAGAAAGATAATTCAGTTTAAGAGATGCATATAACAGTAAGAATATTTTAGCTCCAGCAGTTTGAATTCCAAAGAGCCGTTATCTAAGATATAGAAAAGAGGTACGAAATATAAATGTATCCGTAATATAATGGAATATATAAGAAAAAGCAACAACTACACAGAAAATGCATATTATTTAATAAAGTCAGAGTGAAACTCTCAGGGTTGTCAACAAATCGGGCTACACTCATTTATGTTTTTCTTTTCTCTATTGTAGAGGAAAAGAGTAAAGCCTCTACTGCTGGCTCTCTAGAGATTGCCAGCTTTTACTAACAGGCCACCTCTGTTCAGACAAGACACAAGCTATAAAGGCCTTTCCGGCCTTTATCGCTGCCGGAAAGGCAGCTTTAAATCAAGAAACAATGTAAAAACAAACAGAAACCAAAAAGACCATAGAGTAAAGTGTTGAAATAAAGCAAATGATGGCTGTTAGCCCTAAGTGACTCTCCAGCCGTGCAGATAAACAACTACTCCACACACCATTCCTCCCCCCCTTAACTCTCTCCCTATTCTCATAGAGTAGTACTACTCTAGTAGTAGAAAGTGATGGAGATGTCAAGAATGTAATTTATGTGTCATATTAGGTTAGGGTTGGGGCAACCAACATGAGCTATAATTGCTAAACACAATCCCACTTCAGTGGGGACAGGGATCATAAATGTTTCTGATCACGATAGTGTGTGTTTGAAGTGCATGTCCTCCTTTTCCAAGTTGACTGCTCTCAATTTTGAGGGCATTTAGCTGATATTCACAGACTCACAGTGTCATGTGAGAAGATGGGAAACTGGTTTCGACATTCAAATAGAAGAAGGGTTGAATTCAGCGCTTACTGTGCACAGACACACTTATTAAGGGGGGTGTCTTTTTAGTTGTCGTTAAAATATTTATTCAATTCTGTTTTGAATACCTGGTTTAATGCTAAAGGAGGCAGAATTTACCAGTTGAAATTCAATTTAAAACTAAACTCAAAATGCATCATAAAGAAGTCCACAGAAAAACGAAAAATTAGTCAAGGGAGGATCGAACAAAAAGAATCAAATTCGTTATAACTGGAAAAACAAACTTCCGCAGCCGGGAAAGTTTGCTTTTGCTGATCCTCCCACGACTGAGAAACCTCAGTCGTGGGAGGATCGAACAGAAATGAATAAAACTGGTCAAATTCAGTTTTATTGGGGACGGATTGAACAGAAAAGAATCAAAACTGTCATAACCTAAAAAGCAAACTTCCCCAGCCGGGGAGGTTTCCCGGGACTGAGGTTCCTGAGGTTTGAACAAAAATGAATCAAACTCATCATATTCAGAGAATATGGATGAGAAGCAAACCTCCCCAGTCGGGGAGGTTTGCTTCTCATCCAGGGACGGATTGAAAAGAAAATTGTCAAAAAGGTCATACCAAGAAGAAGTGCTCTCGTCCATCGAGTTAATACTTCTATATGCTACCTGGAAATAGCTTGTAGCTTGAAATTCAATTTAAAACTAAACTCAAAAGTGTCATGCGTCATAAAGAAGTCTGCAGAAACAAAATACATACCGAAGAAATACATCAAAAGACCACCATCGAAAATAAGAACCCAGGGAATGCAAAATAGGCAAAAATAAAAAAATAATAACCATGGGGGGTATTTTTGTTAGAAGACACATTTTCAGTGTCCTGACTGGTTAGTCCTTCAGAAACAAGAAAAGTTTCTGTTATATTTGCAGGAACATCTGTTATTGCAGCAAGATCTTGGCAGGACACTTTGTTCTTTTGGTTGATTTTGGAAACTGTTCCCTATGACTGCACCCCCCTCCGGATCAAAAATTTTGTTACCAGAGAAGCAAACCTCCCCAGCTGGGAGGGTTACATGTGCGTGGTCAAATGGCGAATTGCAATCCCTCGCCATGTGCAAATCTGATTGGAGCCAAACTGGATATGGATGACCTTCATTCACCTCCAAAGAGCTCAACAGCATTGAAATGTATTTTGACTCTACTGCGCCCCCTAGGTTAGACCACCAGCTATATCTCCTTGCAACATCGGCCGATCTGCTTTCGAATGCATCAATATGTATCGCCAGGTGGACGGGCACTGTAACGCTTGGGTTGTGTTTAAGGGAAGAGAGGAGGCGGCAGACTCGTCAGGACGGTCAAACACTCACAACCACACTGGTACTGGGAATTCCACAGTGTTGTCCTTTAATAAACACTCTTCACCAACCTTACAAAGCCCGGTTGAACGGCTGCTACATTACCAAGCATGAAAAGAAGCAGAATTCAAACAACCAGTAGCGTTACTAAAAGTTAGAAAGCTGACATGTCCAGCTGCTGTAGCACGTTCTTCCCTCCGTTTTCTACAGAGAAGCAGTGTCGCCTACTTGTGACATCATTAGCAATACTACAGTATCTTAAAGAGACACTACACAATTACGGCTGTTACAGCACTTAAACTGCACTTAAACTGCACAAGAGATTCTGCAGTGGCTGGTGGGCGACACTGACAGGAACCCCGCGGTGACCAATAGGCCGGAGCGGTGCTGAGCTGCGAGGGCCACATGATGCCGCTTGCAGCTTTAATATTATTATACGTTTGAATGTGTTAATATATATATATATATATATACATATATACATATATATGTATATATATATATATATATTATATACCACCCCCAAAACCCTTCCTAGTAAGAACCTCAGCATCGCTAACATGTTTAAATATGGATGAGGTGAATCCGTAAGAGGGAGACCAGGTTTATTGGCAGAGTTTAAAATCAATTAAAATCAATCAATCGATTATTTGTTGTTTGCCCTGAACAAACCCAATTCAAACACAAAGATTACACCATATTGTAACCATGGTAACACCACAATCAATGTGCCCTTTTTTAACTTTGAGCCGCTGCCTCTCCAAAGGTCTCTGAAGGTCTGTGCTGAAGCGTTAGGAGTTTCTTTACTCTGAGTTTTGTGCCAGTGAAATGTTGAAATCACAACTTAGAAAGTCAGACGTTCCTCTCCAGCAGCGTCTTCAACATCCGGTATGAGGTACAGCTACAGAAACCCATGAAATGAAGTTTACTATTCTTGAGCTAACATGAAGCCCAGTTGAAGTTTGTGTTAGAGCTATTTGTTTGTAAAGCAGTCTGAATGTTTAGGCGCTTGATTCACATCTGTTTGGAGATCAGGAGCTGTTTCTCTTTCTTTTTTAGCAATTAAACTTCTTATAATCAACACATCCTGAAATTTCAGTCTGGGATTATTTGTGACATGCAACCTAAGGCTAACTCTACCATTTAGCTCATGACCCTTTTTCAGGACTGCACTATATTTTAGGAAGCAGCAGGTGTGATATAATCTAGATGGGGAAGATTGCCAGACTTTTGACTCCAGTTATTATGAGTGTGTTTATTCCCAGTCAGTGTTTCTTCAACGTCAATGCCATCTCAAAATAACAGAAGGTGAGGTTGCAAGCCCTGAGGTCAAAAGGCCATCCAGGGAATCAGTTGACTAAGATTCGTTCTTGTACATGACTGTTTCTCACACAGGCGAAAAGAGGCACACTCAAATGCCCTCCAGAACTTCTTGTTCAGAATATATTTATATTTATTTTGGGGGTTTTTTTACATGTCATAGTCTGAAATATGTGGCAGTCAAAAACCCCTCTAATTGTGAACATGCCATGATGAGGACAATGACATCAGCATCAGCAGCCCCTAAAAAGGTAAAAATTAAAAAAATCTGTTTGTAAAGTTGGAGCATTAAAAAAGAAAAACCTGCAGGATGGAAAAAGTCACTGAGTATATACTTCAGCACAGCATTTAGTTACCATCCTTACCCTTTATTGGTCAGTTTAAATTAAACATCAGATCCCATCAGTTAGTTTAAAACACAAAGACATTTGATTTGTCAGTGGGAAGAAAAAAAAACAACATAAAGTTCAACCTTCACTGAAAATTCACTGAAGAAATTAAACAATAAAGTTAGTTGTGTTAATATCTTATTGGCAAAGATCAAGAAAACAATATGAAAGAGAATACAGAAATTAAAGAGTGTGTGGATAAATTACATGAACATCATTGCTGCTGGTTTCAGAGTTGATGAATGCTAACTGGATAGAAAAACTAAAATCCACTTGAACAAACAGTAACAGCCATTTGAGAATAATTGTGTTTATCAACTATGGATAATATCTTTTGTTTGTGCAACAACGCTAGTTATACACACACACACACACACAAAAATTAAGAAGTTGGGCAAATGCTTTCCAAGTGAGAAATGTGAGTGTTCGATTAAAAACCCCTCTGAATTGTTATTTGTTTTCACCTGTGTATCATTTACAAGGCAAATATAAATAATATAAAACCAAATAGCATATGCGCCATTGGCAAAAAGAAACAAAGGGAGTTATCTTGCCTTATAAACACAGATCAATTAATCTTGTTGTACTGTTGATATAAATTACCTGATATGACAACGTTGGCATATGGTGAGTAGAGGACAATAAAACCAGAAGATCAAAAGTCAGCAGGTGAAGTGATGGATGTGCAAGATGCATGTGTCAAACATCCTAACAGAGATCTGGTTAGTTCCTAGAAAATTCATTTTATTTTAGAGGAATATTAGAATTAAAAGGTGGAGCTTCTGGTTTTATTTATGCTCTGCGTCTTCAATGACTGGGGTGTTGTAACTCTGGAACAGAGGCTGCATGAAAAGTCCAGCAGTACCAACGACGCACACACATACAAAAATCCACAGGAAGAGGCGGTCAATCACCATGGCCACATATTTCCAGTCTTCAATGATCTGCAGAGAATCAGAGACTTTGTTAAAAGTTGTCAATTTGTTGTTTAAGGTCTTCAACTAAAGAGTAACCGATTGGTAAAAAAAAAAAAATATGGTGAAAACTTCAATTCAAAGCTCCGTCTCTTTTATAAAGTCAAATGCCTGGAACCATTTAATACTATAAATAAGTTGCGCTATTAATAAACGAAACAATAAAGATGTAACATACTACCCACGATAACTCTGGACCTACAAAAGCCTTAGCGATCAGTAAATTGTCCTCAGAACCAGAAACACATCAAAACATGTTGAAATGCAACTCATCAACTGACTGGTCTTAATTATTGTCTCACAGAGTGATAATCAGACATGAAGTTTTCTACAATTTTCTAGCAGCAACGAAATGTCAATCATTTAAAGATTTTATGGTAATTCTGCTGAAATTTTTCTCAATTTGATTCTTCAACTTCAATTCAACCTCTCATCAGTTGTTTAAGGCTGACCTTCTGAATCATTTCACTGTATTTTGTCACGAGTAGTGTGAATTATTTCTAAGTCGTTTCAGTGACATTGTTCTCAACAAAAAAAAAAAGAAAAAAAAAGAAAGAAACAGCACGGGAAAAAATCTGTTATTCAAAGCTAAATAAGCGGAGACAGAGAATAAAAATGAATATGTGTTGACTCTACAGCAAGCATAATTAACAGTTCCCAACATGAATTAATCTTTAAAAAGGAAAGGACGCAATCCAGTCCGAGGGTATATTAGGAGGGGATGCACCTCCTAACTTGGATTACATTTTTTTCCTGGATAAAATGACCCACACTTTCGCAGATTTTCCCTCCCTGATAAACCACAGTATTGTCCATGTGGGAACAGCTTATCAAGCTGTCTTGTAGAGACCTGCAGGCGTACGACAGATGGGAGCATGGCAGCTAATTTCTAAAATATTCTGCTGAATGATCTTGAGTGACCCCAAAGTTCTTCTGCTTCCTTATTTGTTTTGCTTCCATGGAGCCAAGCTTTCATTTCTAAAGTTGTGAAGCAACAACTCTTCTGGGTTTGTGAATGATTATTCAAAACATTCCGTCACACAATCGCTTCTTTTTCAGTCATTAAAGCAGATACACAGCTTAATGGTGATAATGAGTGAGAAAGCAGACAGTCAAGAATAATTCTCAGGAAATCTGGAAAGGTATTGTTCTGGATCACTTGAGAAATTACATTCAATTCTGGTTAGAAATTAAAAAGTAAACTACAGGTGATTTGAAGGACCTTTATGAATGTTCATGATATGTTCGCTTCTCGTATTGGTAAATGTCTTTTAGTCTAGTCAAAGTCAAAAATTGTTGAGGCTGGACCAAACTTAGCAATCAGATCCTAATTATTACCCCATGCTGTGTCAGATATAGAGTACTTATAATCAATAGATGAAGGTAGCGGGAGTTCTGCAGTGAGTGATAAACTCGTATTAAGCATCATATATACTCTCGTAACTCTGCACAAATTTTGTCTCACTACAACCAGAGATGGTTTCAGTATGTCCCAGTCAAAGTCCAGACCTAAATCCAATGGAGATATTTCCAAAACCACGTTTCAGTGGCACACTTAGATTACGCGTTACAACTACGCACTATTTTTTGTTGTACTTTCACATAAAATTCAATTAAAATACATTGAGGGTTGTTTTTGCAATGCGACACAAAGTTCAAGGACTGATAATAGTTTTCCTACACTAGGAATACTTACCCCTTCATCATCATCTTCACTTTTCATTTTCTCAGCAATGTAGCGCACTCCATCCACTGCATCCTCCACATCAATGTTGCTCTTGAGCGTCATCCTCTTCCTGACGTCTGTGTTCTCCGATAAGTCACTGATTCTCCAGCCGTAGCGCTTGGCTGACTCTTCATTGACATAGAAGGACGATGAAGAATCCGCCACCCCTGCAGAGATGCCCGTCCCACTCTCTGCTCCGCACGGCCTCTGATCTGAACACTTTTTCCTCTGGTGTTTTTTCCTGAATTTCTCACGGATATTTGAGCTTCCAGGTCTCCTCATGAAGAGGAAAGAAGGGAGCCGGTGGAGAAAGACCCGCTTGACCCAAGGTGGCATGGTGTGTGTGCTTGGGGACCGATGGTGGACGTTGAGCACGCAAACGCTTGTGACAATGGAGAAGGTGACCAGCACCATCGTAAACATTAGGTACTTCCCAATGAGAGGCACTGCTAAAGATGTTGGCGGCACTATCTTTGAGATAAGAAGTAGAAACACAGTCAGGGCGAGGAGGACAGAGATGCAAAGAGTCATCTTCTCACCACAGTCTGATGGAAGGTAAAACACCAGGATGGCCAGGGAGGTGATGAGGATGCAGGGGATGATCAAGTTGATGGTGTAGAACAGAGGTTTCCTCTTGATGATGAAGTCATAGGTGATATCCAGGTATCTGATATCATTTGGGTCTTCATTCTTGCGTCCTGGCAGGGAAACAATATCCCACTCACCGCTGGGTTTGAAGTCATCCCGAGAAGCATAATCACTGAGGAGGTTGAGATCTATTTCTGTGTGGTCGTACGTCCAGGAACGAAACTTAAGGGTGCAGTTTTGCTGGTCAAAGGGGAAATCCCGGACTTCGATTTTGCAGGCAGACTTGTAGATAGCCGGTGGGAGCCAGTCGACATCTCCGTTGTTGGAAACTAAAGCATTGGAGTAGAAGGAAACTTCATACGTTCCATCAGCACTGAAAGAGACGAGAAGACCAAAGGCAATTTTGAAACCCTTCTTTTTCTAGGACGGAATAATTACAGAACATAGAAACGTAGTAATCAAGTTTGAATTAAATCTGGAATTCCTTTAATCCACGCTTGATCAAACTTATGACCAAGAGCACCAGCATATCAATACACCCTCACTAAAATTTGCTTTTGCACATTTTTCTTGGTGAGTTGAACCTTCAAACTCACTTTTTGTAGCTATCAACAAGTTTCTGATACAATTCTGGCTGGATATTTGAACTGGTTCTTTTCAACAAGGTTAAAGTTGAGACTTTGGCGATATAATTCTGCAATCTTTATGTCATGCTGCTTTATCCATTCTAAAACCAGACTGCTGTGTTTTTTGGTCTGATAGAAAACCCTCGTTCAGCCGTCTGTCCTTATATCTGGTGGTAATTTGAAGAGACCACTTAACAAAACCTGTTTACCTTGGAGTAAAGAAATTTGATATTGATGATGAAGATAAAATAAAAGAATTGCCTAGAAAAATTCTGCATAAACTAATAAATCAAGACCACTCTCCATTCAAGCCATCTTCATGTTATCATAAACTTATGGGATGTCAGTCAAGAAAGAAAACACCAGCTCTGAAAATAACAGCTTCATGTTTAACTGAAATGAGAAGTTGGTCGCACTGAATATTCCTTATGTAGAAATGTTTTGTGGTCAGATAACACAAACGTTAAGAAACAGAATATTTTGAGGAGTAAAGATGAAGCTTTCTAACTGCTAGAGCTGCATTACTGAAAATAATGCTGTTGCTGCACAAAATAACATCTAGATGGTTAGAATTTGGAACAACCGTGTGTTCCCGCAGGATGACAATCAGGATAATAATCCTAAACGCACAACCATTTTTGGAGTGTTGAATGAAAAAGTGTCGTTAAGCTTCTCGAATGGCTTTCCCAAAGGTCTGACATGTTGTTTATGTTCAAAGCCGAGTCTTTGCCAAGAAACTCACCAATTTAAGTTAACTATGCGGTACAGAAAGTCATCTTACTTGTTATAGAGGACGATATCTGGAAGCCAGATGTGCTGTGACGGGAGTCTGATTTTCTTGATTCCTTCGTACTCGTTTGGATCCCACATTAATCTGTAGTCGTTCCATCCCTGATGCAAGATTAAAGTTATGGAAATCCATGTGAATCAATTGATTTAAAAACACGCACACATTCATTTCAAAACATCCATTATTTATCCCCTGCCAGAAACTTTGAAAAGACGTACAAATATATGAAGTCTGAGGTCATACCTAAACAGGCTGGTTCATCCATAAAAATATTGGTTGAGTCAGATGTCAACATGTATTTATAATAGCAGCACACCAAAATCTTTGGCTAACGTGAGCTGACCACACCAGCGAACCTGCTTTACGTCTGTGCACAATTTTCTACAAACCAGTGCACTGCGACAAACCTAAGTACATTTGTGAGCGTATGACAGACTAATACATATAAAGGCATCCAACAATCCTTTTTCTCACACAACTGTAGCAACAGACAATGGAGTTCAGCTGAACAAACCTGGGTTAACCAACAGTTGGTGGTCATGATCTGCTCCCTCTCGTTCTGAAAGGCAGACAAACATGGCGACACAGTTCAGACACATCTAGAAATCCTTTACAATAACAATCCATGATGTGATGGCGTGATAGCAGCATGTCTTTTCAGCTGTGGGATCCTGTATTCAATTACCACGTTGATCAGCTGGGCCAGAGACACTTGTATGTTAATGGAGACCTGCTGGCTGTTGTTGACAGCCGGCCTGATCAGCTTGTTATACCGCTCCGATGACAACAGGTGACTCACCAGCCTCTCCTCCACGTCTGCACACAGGGCGGCTGGGTGCGTGCAGAGACAAACATACACACAGAAAAAGAAAACTGTTGGAAACAAACTGCATATTACTGACTAAAGTTTGTTGTCATTTTTTACATAATATAAAATATGTATGCAGTCACGTACAAAATCAAGCCGATTTCCTTCTTCAAGCTTTCACACTAACATATTTTCCAGTGTCTCTTACACTATAGGTTTTCATATAAATTAAATATTATAGCCACAAAAGCATGAAGTCACTTCCAGCTAAATACATTAAGCACAAAAAGTAAGGAAATGTGTGTGTGGTTCATTATTTCTACCCACCCAGAAACAAGTGGATGAAACACCCGGGGCAAAGCTGTTGACATGTAATCACTGTAAACCCACCAAAAGGCAGCAGCGATTCCAAAATGATAGACGTGAAAATCTGTAGACTAAAAGGATATGCTGTGAGACTTGAATATTCCTTTTTACTGACATCCTTGCTGAACAAAAGCTGTTTTGCAACAAGACTTGGCAGACACTCACATCTTTAAATATGCAAAACTGGTAGAGACGTAACTCAAACAAGGTAGAGTCAGAAAACTGGGCGTTCTTTGGTCAAATATTTTTGAAATTGTGCATCATTTTCCTTAGATTACATAAGTATGCATTACTTTGTGTCGATACACCTCATAAAATCTCAATAAAATACTGTACACAAAAGTTTTTGCTCAAATTGTGAAAATGTTTAAAGGTTTAACGTTTATAATTGTACTTCTAAGATCTGCATTTACAATGACATGCATGCTCATAAAGACATTTAAATCTTATAACGGTCGCTGTTCAGTGATGAATAAAGACTAAGAGTTAAAATAACCTTACTATAGTGCTTTGACCTTGTATAACGGGCCCTTCTGCTATTTTTCTCACTGTCTCGCATCAGGCAGAAGGAGCCAATTTTACTTTAAAAATGTAACAGGGGGCAATGTAAAAATAAACTATTCCACAAAATATTTATCAACTGGGAAAGATAAATGTCTTCCTATGCATGCTGGAGCAACAGGAAAACATGAAGAGAAGTAGCCCACATTGTGCCAGGTCATGTTAGGTGTTAACTGTGACAGCAAATCTTCAAAGAGCAAATAAGAAAAGAATGAGCTCTATTAGCTGACGTAAGCTTAGATGGAGCTTTGTGTCTACCAGTGGGTCTCATCACACATGCATGCCCACACACAGAGAGAGACACTTCGGTCTGCCTCAATGCACTCTCCAAACGTCAATAATTTATGGCCACTAAAATAAAAATACCATCATTTTTGGTGCAGAGAGACTCAAACATAGTCAGAGATTAATCTTCAGGTCTTTCCCACTCACGTCAAATCTTTAAGAAGATCAGAACATAAAAAAGATGAAGAGGTGCTGTTGTGTTTGAATGACACAGACAAGACAGATGATCCATTATCAGATGATACATAAAGGAAAACAAACTTTAGATTCTGCATTTTTTGGGTTTCTTTTTAGGATGGTGAATAATTCAGGGGAATGCCATCTGTGTTGGACTAAAACAATTCAGGCTTTAGCTGTACTAGGATTTACTCAGTACACTTCCCAAATCGGTCATTCTGTAAAAAGAAAAAAAAAAAATCGAGTGCCACTCATGCATCCTCGATAATGCGGTCAGACGCTGTCGGACCTTTAACATTTTTTATGTGAACCTTCCTGGAGTTTTGAGTATCTTATTTCTGTTGATTGTTTGGTCTCAATGTTTTCCCTCTTAGTAAAAAGTTCTTTATATAAGGATATGAAAAACACTGAAAGCTCTGTATGGCCAGATTGTTTCCTGTTTTTGTTATTTCTTTCTTTGACGTGTCTGAAAACCATGGTGGCTTACAACAAGAAAAGACACATGAGGCGCAGAAAATGCCTTTCTTGCAGCTACTGTAGCTGCTGCTGCAGTTTGTTTTGCTAATAGAGTTGATTTCTCAATTCATCAACTTATTCCTGTAATACAAACACCATAATCACAACAAGTCTGGTAAAACAACTTGTCATATTCAGTAAATTGGAATATTATGAGTTTGATAACTGAATTCACTAAGTGAAACACATTAAGGCAGACAGACATCAAGCTTACAGTTGATTATATTGATTTTCTGCTTACTGCTAATGAAAACATAACATTTCAGAATAGACTGTCACATCAAATCAAACACTTGGTTCAGAAGTGTGGGCTTAATAATAAATATCTGCTGATTCTGGTTTTAATCCAAATAAAGTCATGATTATGTATAGTTTCTATGCATCCAGAATGCTCAGTTAAATATTTTAACTACTGGTCCTAGAATGTTTTGAATATAATTATGCAGTTGGAAAAAAATACCATGTCATGACATTTTATTTTCACGTAATTCCTATTTTTATTATTGAAACGTCTCTTTCTGGCGTACTCGGTTTAAAGAAGCTTCTCATTAATAATCCATGACATCATGTTTGGAATGGGTAGAGTGGGGAAAAAAAACTCATGGGTTTTAACTGAAGTGGAGGAAGTCTGATGCGGTGAGCGTCTCCGGGCGAATATTGCATGGAGCAGTCATATTGCAATTAGAAGGGTAGAGGGTCAATTACAGCTTCCTCCTATCATGTGCCTCCTATGTGCCTCTGGGCAAGGCATAACCCAGACTGCTTACCAATCTGCGTATTAGCGTATAAATGTAAGTGTGATTGGATGAAAGTAGCTACAGTGTAAAGTGTTTTGAGTGGTTAGTATGAGTGGAAAAGTGCTACATAAGCTCAGTCCATTTACAATTCGCTTCTTGTTATTACAGCGATAGCATCAGGAGCTCTTTGAAATATAAACGCACAAATAGTTCTCTGGACACAAGATCCACCTTTATCCAAGGACATCTTCAGTCCCGACACCCACCACAACAAACGATAAAGGCAGATTGTGAAGAGAAATGGTCAGATGGTCTCTGTGTAAGCTTTATCCTCATGAAATGCTATTGAAGAAAACCAAACAGTTTCCAATTGGCTTCTGTTTTCCATTAAATAAATGTAGGATTTTGTTATTTTCAAATGTTTGGCTGTGGTGTTATACTACAGCAGTACAATATGCTTTCTCAAAAAAAGTTTTACTCGTATTTATGGTGGTAAATATGTTCTACACACATAGAAATCAGCTCTGCAATGAGTAAAATGTTATCAGAATAGAGTAAAATCAACCATCTGGAAAATTTGTAAATTCTGCTTTGCATCCATGTCTGTTACAAATTTAAATGAACTCTGTCCATTCTAATAAAAATAGGGATATCCTATGAAGGATTATAGCCATAATCCTGAAGTTTCTTGGTGGCTAAAATAAAAGGATGCGGTCAAAGTCTAAATCCTAAAGGGACATTTAAGCATTATTGAGGCTATAGGCAAATATCTGAGTTTGTATGAATAACTGTCTCTAAATGGATGACAGAAAATCTTTAATAATATCAATATACATAATTATTGACCATGGGAAAAAAATAATTCAAATAAATCATTAAAAGTTTAAAACCAATATGTCATTTATGATCATGATGAGTGGACCATGGTGTCACCTAAGGTTTGGGCAGAGATAATAATAATATATGATAAAAAATAAAAAAAATCAGTACAGCTGCACATTAACTAATAAATTACACAAAAATAAGTTAATTTGAGCAGAAAGAAACTCCAACTGGGACAGCAGGGCAGGCAAAATAAACACAAAATAAATAGTGGGTTCATTTGCAGTTGAAAAAAAAACAACCAGAATGTTGTTGTATTTTTGCCACATGTATAAACAAGTCAAATTATGATACACATTACCGTTGCTTTTGCATTTTATTTCTTTTGCACTCATTTCAGAGGTCATGGAGAGGTCCTGAAAATATTTTTAGTTCCTCATAATTTGCTAAATTCAAGCTTTAGGCTGAAGGCTGAACTCATACTCAAATGATTGCATGGTCTCAATGTCCAGTATCTTAGAAAAGTATTGCCTTTAACTTGTTTTACATCCACAAAGGTTGATAATGTATTTCATTGAAATTTCAACAGACTAAAAGAAAGTGGTGTATAATTGTGAGAGAGAAACCAGATTTGGCATGATTGTGGAAGGTTTTCACTAACAAAAGTTTCAAAACTGACATGCATTTGTATTCAGTCCTATTAACTCTGATAGCCCAAAGTAAAATTTAGTTATTTTAAAAGTTTCAAAGGTTTTCAGAAGTAACCAAAATGTCGTCATCCTGTAATCCCAGTGCAGGTGGAGCCGTTCTGTAAAGGCCTCGGAAGTTTGTTTGAGAATACTAGTAAATAAAAAGCTTCACGAAGACCAAGCAACACAACACACAGGTGAGAGATAAAGGTGAGGAGTTGTGTTCAATGAAATTGTTGAGCATTGTTAGTGCAACAATGTTCAACAATTTCATTGTTTCCCTGAGAACTATTTGAGCCATCATCCTCAAATTGAAATGCACACCATACACAACGTGTCTTTGAATCATCCTGATTAGAACAAAACTTAATTTCTCTTTGGGATTCATAAAGTATTTTGAATTTAATTTCATTGAATGTCACACCAGCAACTACCAAGATGATTATCCAGCTAAGCAACAATAATATAAATCTATGGACAGGGTAACTTTGAGATCACAACTGGAAAACAGTGACTTATAGTAACTGATAATGCTGAACTTCATAAATCTGGCCTTCGTGGACAAGTGGCAAATATAAAGTCACTGTTGAAAGTTATCCATAAGAAGATGAGCACAACATAAACGCTAAAGAAGTTGTTCTTGTCAAACCAAAACTAAACCTTGTGGCATAAATACAAAACACAGCTTGTCAAAGCAAACCGTATGTTTATATACCATCCCCATAGCAACGCATGGTGATGACAGCATCATGGTTTGGGGACTCTTTTCTTCAGAAAGGACAGCTAATCTGATCCGAATCCATGTGTCCAGTAACTGCATCAAAAAGTGGTTCTGTGCTGTTATGGGAGGTGAATGACAACACTTTAAAAAAAAAAAAACTATTTTAATACTACTTTACAGTTAGGCATAATCCCACTTTGGATTGGTCCAACACAAAAACTTCCCAGTAAACTTCCCCTGGATTTGTTAATGAATCACAAAATTCTGTTTCATGTATTTTAATTCCCTTCTAGCGTTTGTAGATTACATTATGCAGCTTTGCACATCTTAAAAAGTCATAAAGCACACAGCCATTGCTGAAATCACTATTTGTGGCTAAATCTCAGCATATCACACATCACCGGAGTTATAATTAAAAACTAGTTTAACTGAACCACGCGCTTTAAAGTCCTATTCTCACTGCATCGAAACTGACTCCAGAAAACTAGTCATGGATTAAGCATTTGCATTGAAATAAGTCAATATAATTCTGCCCCAGATCTTGTCGCTTTGAACTTATTCAACAATAACTTAATGCTGTGGGGTTAGAAAGTGCAATTACCCTCAACCAATAACATCTCCATTTGGTCAAGAAAGTGAGCAACAGTAGGGCAAGACAATGACAAGACAGCTCACCAAATAATAATAATAATAATAATAATAATAATAATAATAATAATAATAATAAT